>BQNB010001462.1:108803-139390 GCA_026074375.1 Tanacetum coccineum
AAGATACAAAAATTCTTAGGTTTTTCTGGTTATTACCGATGATTTATAGAAGGTTTCTCTAGGATATAGAAACCTCTAACCAAACTAACTCGGAAAAATGTGAAATACGAATGGGAAGAAAAAGAAGAGGAAGCCTTTAAACTGTTGATATAGAAACCTTGTAGTGCACCGATTTTAGCATTTCCTGACGGAACAGAAAACTTTGTGGTTTATTATAACGCCTCGCATAATGGATTAGGTACTATAATGATACAGAAGGAGAAAGTGATAGCTTATGACTCTCGACAACTAAGAGTTCATGAGGAGAACTACACGACACACGACCTAGAATTAGGAGCAATAGTGTTTACTCTCAAGATTTAGGAACACTACCCAGATGGCATGTAACGCACTACGTTTACAAACCATAAGAGATTACATCACATTCTAGATCAAAAGGAATTGAACATGAGACCACGTAGATTGTTAAGATTGCTTAGTGATTTCGATTGTAAGATCTGATACCACCCTGGAAAAGCCAGCGTTGCGGCAGACGCTCTAAGCAAAAATGAACGAGCTAAGCCTCTCAGGATGAGAGCCTTAGTGATGACCATTAATTTAAACCTACAGCCACAGATTCACAAAGCACAAGTAGAATCTCTCAAGACAAAGAAAATTAAGGATGAGAACCTTCAAGGTATGGACAAGGAGTTGAGACTGGTCTTGATAGAACTCCCTACACTAGGAGCAGGAGTTGGTTACCACGCGTTAGAGACTTAGGAGAATTAATCAAGCATGAGTCACACAAATCTAACTATTTCATCCACCCTGGATCGGGTAAGATATATCATAATCTTAAGCGGTTATACCAATGGCCCAAACATAGAAGCAGACATCGCCACCAGAAATACCCCATTGGAAATGGGAAAACATAGCCATGGATTTAATTACAAGACCACCAAGAACAACAAGCAGTTACGACGCGATTTGGGTAATCGTGATCATCAAAAGAGTTATGCTGACATGAGACGCAAACCCTTAGAATTTCATGCTGAAGGAATCTCCGTGGAAAGGAGTGATACGTTTTAGCAAATGGGGAAAGTTGAACCCTAGGTATATTGGACCTTTTAAGATTCCAGCTAAAGTTGGAACCATCGCTTATCGACTTGAACCCCCGAAACAACTAAGCAGAGTCCATAGTACCTTTCACATGTCAAGCCTGAAGAAATGCTTATCCGAGCGAAACACTTGCTATTCCTATAGATGAAACACAAATCGATGACCAACTTCATTACATCAAGGAACCGATTGAGATTATGGACAGAGAGGTCAGGCCATTGAAACAAAGTTGTATTTAAAACATTAAGGTCAGATGGTATTCCAGGCAGGGTCTTGAATTCACCTAGGAACGAGAAGATCAGTTTTGAAGGAGATACACATACCTTTTTGCTAATCCTGAACCTTGGTCGAATACTACGTTTTAAGCTTTGAGGACAAAGCTCTTTTAACGGGGAAAGAATGTGACACCCCGTGAATTTTCGTTTAATAATTTAGCCATTTCCGGTCAATAATTTGAATTTTTAAAAGTTTCGTTTAACTTTTTCGTTTAACCGAGAAGTTGTTCCGTTATTATCTAAGAATCATTACCGGGAGCGAACCGGGATGCCAAACGTCGTAGTATTTTGGCAATAGCCACGTTTTTATATTTTAGGACAATATTTAAATTTTCATAATTTTCGGAGATACCGTTATTCGTTTCGTTACTTGCGTAAACCGTGTTTCGTTTAAAAATGAGCATATACATGGAAGACTTGGAAATTAAATCAAATAAGGAGCACTAGCACCTTATAATATTGAAAACTAATTTGGTCCCCCTCTCCTCATGCATGCATGCGTCCAAACACCCCTTAATGAACCTTGGAGACCAAGTTGAATTCAAAAATCAATAAGACAAGTTACAACTCATTTTTGTCCTAGCTCATTTGTGATTGGAGGATCAAATTGGCCCCTCTCTTTCTCTTGTCCTATTCCACGCACACACACAAACACACTTTTAGTGTGTGAAGTAAACTTTGCAAATAAATACCATGTTACTTCCATTCTTCTCTTTTCATATCAAACACACCTTTAGCATTGAGTTTTTGTCTCTCTTGCTCTTCCTAGTCCACGAAAATACATACACACATATATAAATTCATAACTTTCCATCTTTGATCAAAAAATCTTAAAGATTTGTTGAAGGTTTGATCATTTGTATCATTCGGGTATAAGTTAAACAACGTTTGGGTTGTTTCTAGTCATCAATCATTCTTCTAAACCTTCAATCTTTGTAAGTCTTCAAATCTTTTCATAACTTGTACTTTCATAATCATCTTGATGCATACATACTAGTTGTACAACTTATTTTGTAAGAACAAAGATTTTCAAACTACATAAACCTTAAAAGGTTATACATACTGTAGGATCTCGATAATCACTTCCACTTCATATAACAAACCACGAATCGATCAAGAAAAGAGAAGGGATGATTTCTAGAGAGAGAAAGAAGAGAGAGGTTAGAGAGAAAAGAGAGAAATGAGAAAAATAATTATTTAGAAATGAAATCAACCACTAACTTTTCCTAGGTGAAAAAGTTACTTATATACCCCGACACAATAAGTGACGTTCGGGATATTTGACTAGGACTCGGGCTCGGGTTTTGCTTGGGATTAAACCCGAAACATATACAATATTAGATTAAATATCGAGCCCGATTCCCGATACACACAATAGTAAACTTATTCGGTTATTATATTAAGGCCCGAATATAGCTTATTTGGGCTTATATCCGTGTCCCTCTATTATACGTCACCTAACATCCTGAGCTTATTTTGAGGCTTATGAGGGATTCGGACTATCTCTTTTTAATTCCATAGCTCTTTTTATCCACCTCATTTCTTTATTATGTGGAGTAGGTTAATTGTGAGCTTTATAATATCTATTATTAAGTCGCGTGTTTATTAATTTAAGATTTTGCTCATCGGACTATATGGATAAGTAAATTACAGTGTTTCGCTGGGAACTTAACAGGCACATGGACGACCAAACATAAATAAAATACACCAGGCGTCTTAAGAGCTGCGTGTGGCTTATTGAAAGAGAAGTTCATGAATAGCTTATGTTAATACGTGTACGACTTAGACGCTATACCGTTCACGCTCCTTCCGACTGTGACTCATTTTTATGGTTGGGTCTCGTTGCGAATAATATGAGATTTGATGATGTATAGTTGTATATCTGAAAAAGGGAATTACGAATAGTGATTTGATAATGGTTTTTAATAAAGTCTACGACTTTGGGAAACGTGTAAACACGAACGGGTCATGCCGAAATTTTATAAATTATTTTTACTTTGAAAGTTTACGCTAGAAAACGACACAAAGTAAAAAAAGAGATATGGGTATTTACATATTAGTGACCATGTCAGTTTTGTATTTTTAGTGCATCTGTTTGAGTTTTCTAGGTTTTTTCCATCCGTAGATTAGGTTTTCCTCTCTGATCCCATTATATATATATATAATATATCTATATATATATATAAGATTTTTATATTATTTACTAGGACATTTTTATATGTATAATATTATTTAATTACATACTATTATCTACTATTTTTACTTACGAAAACATTTTTTTAATATTATACGATCTCAAGCGTTTAATTTTGTAATTCCATATTTTCAAAGTAGTACACTAGTATATGAGTTTTGCATTTATACGTAATTCGGTTTGTGTTTACTCCGATATTTAATAATACCTCGCTTTTAATAGGTTGTCTTTGGGTGAACCGTTATTCGTTATCGTGTGTATTTTATTCTAGACTGTTCTTGTGTTCAATTCTCATATTCGTGTAGGATTAGTGTGGTGTTTTTTAGGTTCATAGCATCAAATTTTAACTCGTGTTTGATTAATTGTTTTTTAAATTAAGGGGAGAAACGATTGCTTATTTTTTTTATACTGGACACAAGTTACACATACATACTGTGAGAAGATTCCCGTTTACTTTGTTGCCTTAGTTGCGTGTTTGTCTTTTTTCCAGGTATTATCATGTTACAGGAAGACCAGTAATGAATAAAATGGGGAAACATTGCACTACTGGGTTGGGTGGTGTCTTCTCCTCCTGCTGTTGTTTAATTTTCTTGACCCGTAAGGACAACCGGTTGGGGAGCGGCGAGTGTTTTGCCGTGAATAAATAGATCTTTCTGGGTCTAATTTTTCCCTATCCCGGTTAAGACTTTATAAGAAAGTAGCACTTACTAATTCGAGATTTCAAGGAATACTGGATATATGTCATGTCGGTAATTGTTAGGTGGTCTTTTGGTCGGACCATGTTTGGGCAATGCCTTTTATAGCACTAGTACTTGCTTGCTTTCAGTATTAGCCATCGGTGTCATGAGCTTTAGTGCAACGTAAATGCCTCTTTTATGTGAAGTTGTTTCTCCATTATACTGTCGCTTTAGTCTTTGATAATACTTGTGGTCACACAATATTTACCTTTTTTGAACAAAACCTCTATGAATTCACCAACTTTATTGTTGACGGTTGTAGCAGGTTTTTCTACGGTGTGCCCCCCCCCACCCCTACATATCACTCCCCCCCCCATTCTCCACCTCTTCCCTCCCTTCTCCCTCTTTAGCCATCTAATGTATGTCGTTGTCTTGTGTTGGGTATTGTTATGACACATAGTGTCCCCTGTGATTATTTTCTTTTCCTTTTAGTATCTCTATAGTAGACGCCATTGTGTTGTAACGATATCCATGAAGTTACACCTCGTGCTTCCGCCTTGGCGGGGTGTGACAGTTTGGCACATAAAAATTCTTTCGTATTCTTTACGTGGCAAAGCATTATAAATTACCATTTTAGCTTCATTATTTTTGCAAGTTTCTTTTTAAGATCATCATCTTGTTTATGAAAAGATACAATTTCATCCTTTTTAGTTTCGGGATTAAATTGAATAGGAGGAAAATCACCATCGGTAATAACATGCCAAAGATCTAGATCTTTTGACTTCACATAAGTTTCGAATCTATTTTTCCAATAAATAAATCCATTACTTTTGAAAAAGTGGTGGTCTTTGCATAGATTTCCCTTCTAAATATTTTTCCGATTCCATAGATCGATTCAAGTTTTAAAATACAGTTTATTTTAAAAATCTTGTTTAACGTGGCTCTGGTACCAATTGTGGAAAACTAGAAGGGGGGGTTGAATAGTTTACCGCTTTTTAATTTAATATTTAAAATTTATTTATAAAAACTTAGATTCGACTTTTTGTGAATTCAATACTTGCACAATATGAACAATGTAAATATGTAGAAGTAAATAAAAGATAAGAGTTGGAAAGATCAAACCGCAACACAAGGATTTATAGTGGTTCGGTTACGAAGCTCTTCTTCGGCCTACTTCACTCCCCGAGCACCAAACTCGAGAGTTTTCTTCACTATGTCAACAAGCTCCCTTATGGCGGAGAAAACCGTACACAACGTTGCTTATATTAATTTCCGACACTAAGCTAGATGTCGAGTTCTAATCTTAGCTAGAACCAATCTATCACAACACAACTTCACGACTAGTTCACGACTTCACAACTTCACAACTACTTCACAACTTCACTACACAACTTATCTTCACACCTTGATCACGACTACACAACTTCTTCAATCTTCACAACTTCACACCTTCACAACTTCTTCTCACCACACTACTTATATCACAACTATCTAACACTACTAAAAAGGATTACCAAGATCCAACTATACTTACAACAATCACCAAATCCTAACAACTACACAACTTTACAAGATTTACAAAAGATTTACAAGGTATGATATGGATGCAACAAGATTGCAATATGGATTTTGGGGTGTAATACTTCTTCACTAGATGATGGAAGTATTCTTCTCTTGCACTTGAGGAATTGAGCTTGGATCACTTGGAAACAAAGCTAAATGATTAAATGATCAAAGGATTTTAGAGAGGATATGTGGGCTGTTTTAAGCAGAAAGAATGAGTGCAAAAGGTGAGAAAAATATTGGGGAATAGTCCAGTATTTATAGGACAGACTGGAGGAGCGTAGTCTATGGCCGACCCCCTTAAATAGGGTGCCGGCCCCCTTAAAATTAAGGGGGCCGCCCATGTAATTAAGGGGGCCGCCCCTTATACAGACGCTCCCTTTTTGTCCTATTAAGGGGAGGTGTTTACTGGACCATTTCTAGCCGTTTTAGGTCCGAAAATTTGAAATTCAAAATGTTTATTTTGAATAAAACATTTCTTTTAAATGTAAAAAATGTTTTGTGATGTTTATAAAAAGTTTACAACATTTTATAAAAGTTTCCTTTGATCATAAAATGCATCAAGCATTTGTTTATTCATACCTTGAAGTGATATAATTTTGAAATGAATATTTACTCCTAATTACTTGTTTATGTTTTAATTTTTCATTGAATGTTTTTATATTTTGTGATTATCAAAATGTAAGGATGTGAAAAATATTAATAATGTTTTTAGGCATTATTTCTATCAACAATCTCCCCCTTTTTGATGATTACAAAATTAAAACTCATTAAATGTAAAATTATTTTTAAACAAGTATTTAGTGAGTTTTATATCATTTCTCCCCCTTTTTGTAGAATCAAAAAGGCATCGTCGAGAATTGCTATTAAAATCGACGGAACAAATGCTCCCCCTTGATGTGTGCTCCCCCTCGTTCGAGGGCACCAAGGAATCGAGCTATGGTTTCTTGGCTACAAAAACGAGTTAGAACAATACAAATATTTCTAACATGTAGCAAGTAGAAAAAATATGGCAATTGCAAGCAAACATCAAACAAGGGATTAGTCATTCATTTGAGGCAATGTGTGTAAACAACACACAAGAATACAAGGAAATAAGAAGACAAGTATGCTTTAGAAGCATATTAATACATCATAAAAAAATCCTAAATAGCCATAGAAGGATTTTTGACTTGCTTGCGACACAAAAGGGTTTGACGATTATTTGTAGGCATGTTATGAGATTAGATGGTTGTTGATGGAGAGTGTGGAGCGGAGGTGGTTGTGGAAGGATAGTCTCTTTGAACTTGAGGTGGTAGATGTGGTCGTGTGAGAAGATATTCAATCCAATTGATACTCTCACTCAACGCAAGGAATTGTTTTTGGTTGTAGATGCAACATGGGCAATACCCACTATGAGTTTCAACTTGGTCAATGTTGAGGGTGTGTGGTAGGTTTGGAGAGTATGGTGATGATGGGATGTTGTTTTGTTGTTGAGAGAGATGCATTGCTAAGAGGTTTGATAGGTCTTGTAGTTGATTGATGTCATCAACTAGGCTTTCTCTACTTGGAGATAGAGATGATGTGTGTTGAGTTTGGTTGTGTTGAGTGTGATTGTCACTTTGAGGTGGAAATTGAGTGTGAGTTTCATGTGGATTAATGGGTGAAATGGGAAGTAGAGGATGTGAAACATCTAGAGGTGATGTGGAAGTGTCCTTGATGTGAGGATTTGGTAATGTTTGATTGGGGTGATTGTTTTCTTGAGATGGTTCATGATGAGGAGTGAGTGGTTTTGGTATTGGTGAAGTGGAATTGAGTACATTTGATGTGTTGCAAATGTTTGTTTTCTTTCTCCAAATGGGTTTCACACTCATTTTGGCTACCCTTGATGGTTTGGATGTGTGTTTGTTAGGAGATGTCATTGGTGAGGATGATGGTGATGAAGGTGAATGAGGATGTATTTATAGTGAGGGAAAGGTTCAAATAAGGAAGTATGAGCATTCAAAGGATCAATTCCAATAAATGTTTGTGAGTTTAGGGAAACAGTGGCTAAGTCTAGGGGGTGTTTGGTTAAAAAGGGAAGAAAGAATATTGTTTTCCCGTGCATGCCTAGGTCGGTCCCCTTAATTAGGGGCCGGTCCCCTTAAAATTAAGGGGGCCGCCCTTTATGAATTAAGGGGGCCGCCAACTGGCATTTCCCAGATTTTTAAAATTTTGATTTTTCTCAAAAAAATTTGTGAGGGTTTCAGTTTTGGTGGTTGATTTGCAGCAAGTCTATCCTTTTATGGCAATTAAGATATTTTAGCATATAACAATTAAGCATTCAACAAGATATAATGCATAGATTTGGCATGTAGACATATAAGGATAAGAGAAGAAGGCTAAACACGATATAATGCACAAAGAGTTTACTTAGCAAGAGGATTAACAAGATAAACCAAACTTTTGTGCAAGAACTAGTGTGTGCCTAAATGCAACAAATGTGGAGTAGCGATTATTTCGACACTAAGACATGTAAAACTTAAGAAATAATCCAAATGCTCCTTGATTTAATTTTGCTCAACCAAGATTGTCAAGAAATATATATTAGATTATATATTTTTGACAACAAGTAAGAGAACATTATGCATATGAAAAAAAATGTTTTTAGCATATCTCAACAATATGTGAAAATTAATTTTTCATGTGATCCTAGTTGTGAGAAAGACTTTCTTTAGAAGATAAATAAATTGAGACTATGTGTAATGAGATATGCATTTAGATAGAGGAATTTGTAAAAGATTGCATATAGGTTTTTCCCAATTTTTTTGTGTTTTTGTGTAAAACAAAAGCCTAGACACAGAAGAAAAAAAAAATTGTTCAGTGGGTGACCCCCTTAAAGTCTGGCCGGCCCCCTTAAAGTTAAGGGGGCGCCCCTTATGAATGAAGGGGGCCGCCACCTGTTGAGAAATTATTTCTCAGATTTTTGACAAGTTATTAATTTTTAGTACTGAAAACTTAGTCAATTTGTTCCATCATTCCTAGACCTAAGCGTGAGTAGTTAAATGGTTCACGTTTAAGTGGCTTAGTTAGAATATCGATTATGTTGTCGTCCGATGAGACCTTTTCTAAAGAGATATTCCCTTTTTGAACATTATCACGAAGGAAGTGGTGGTGAATTTCTATGTGTTTATTATCACGAAGGAATTGCGTGAGGCGAATTTATTCACTTCTTGTGTTTAGTTCGTGAGCTGTTGAACGGATTCTCTTCTTCAAGTCTATCTCTACGCCCTTGTTGTCACACATTACATGAATATCTTCTAACCTAATGTCATAGGTCTATATGAGCTTGTTTTCATATCCATATTCTTGTTGACATCTGGCTTTTCCGACAATATAACAATTCCGCCTTATCGGTGTGAGACTTAGCAATCGCGAATAGAAACAAAGAACCCTTTCTTCATCACCAACAGAAAAACGCAATAATCTCTTCCAAACTTCTCCATTACTCAACAACCCCTTTTCTCCACCACAAGACAGAATTCATCTCCACCCCAAATTACACGCATCGCCAAACTTTCTTTCCCACAACGACCACAAATCAACGTTTTTTCTCTTTCCTTTCCCATAGCCACATTAATCACATAAACGACACCAGAGAACATTTCCTACTTTCTCAATCATCCAACAACGTCAAAAATATCAAGGTCCAACGAAACTGTTAAAAGCAATGAAAAAACTTCCCGTAAGTTACAAAAAAATTTGGGTACATGAGCGGTTTTTGATATTTTTGCAAGTTCTTCTAGGGTTTTGGGAGGGTGGGGGAGGTGGTCATGGGAATATTTTGCTCTTCGTGGCAGCCTTTTTGGTTTGGGGGAGGAGCCGTTGGGTGGTGGTCTATCACTTCTCGCCATATTTTTCTTCTACTATTTACACTTACTTTTATATTTCACATGGAAAAGTTTCTTTAAGTTCATATTCACGTTATCTCTTGTTTCTCTTTTCCTGCATATATAGAAATGGTTCACCCTCACAACAGCCCTCACTCTGTTCTCTTCATAACCCACGTCCAACAACGTGTTAATTCATGTTTCCCCGACCCCACTCACCCTTAAGTTTTAACCACTCCCTCCTCCTCGAAAATCCTCCACCAATCTCTGATTCTCCGCTTTCTCCCCTCAGCTTTTCCTCCCCCCCCCGACTTTCCACACAGTTGTCTTTCTTTCTCCATCTCTCACACAAATGAAAAAAAAAAAAAAACCGCACCTCCCTCAGCCGAACTACCCGACAACTGAGTCCTACCTACACTTTCTCCACCCTACTACCAATGTTCCCTTTCCTTTTTTCTCCCTTTTGCCCGTCCCACCCCCCCCTCATCCACCCCTCACTCTTCCATCCACCCCAGGTATACTTTCCGGGGGTTTATGTCTTCCTCTTCCACCATCACCAGACCATTTCAAACCTCCAGCCCCCACTAATCACCCAGCCTCCCTTCCACACACCCTCCTCCTTTCTCCCCATCAAATAGAATCAATACAAATAACAAACTTAACTTTCCCCCTCTACTGCAAACGTCAATACACTCATTCTACCATAAATCACACGAGATTAGCCACTTCCCACCCAATCTTCCTTTCGAAAAATATTCCATTGCCACACACTCATGAGCGGTCGACTCCAGAATACATCCTATTGTACTTCAACTGCACTTCACTCTCGAACTAACCGCTTCTCGATTATCTCCAGCTCACCTTTCTTTTGTCCTCTTCCCCTCCGTTTTCCGCACTGACCAACACTATCTTTTTCCTCCTCCCTTCCCCCACCCTCTTGTTCACCAGTTCTCCCCACCTCCCTCCTCCACCCTTGTTAACCCCCCCCCCTCTTCACAAAGACTACGATTGTCCGTCCCCTACAGATCGACTGCAGCATTAGCTTAACATAGCTTTTCAAATCGTTTCTTTGTCACGCCTTGTATTGACGGTGCCGAAAAGCTTGGTAAGGTGGAGCTTGGTGAACTGGTGGGGATTTATTATTATCGGAGGTCAATAAATGGCCTTGGTTGTAGATTTTTCCTTTTCCCCGCGTCCCCTTTTCTTTTGTTCCCCCCGGTTTTGGGTTGTAACGGTTTTTGAGTTATTTCCCTTTCCTTTGGGTTTTGTGAACGGGAGGGAAAACCGGGGAGGTCGATTTGATTAGCAATCGGTGCCTCGGGTAACTGGTATTTCCTTGATTGAAATACTGCGGCTAAGCTAATGGGGAAACCATTCCTTGATATTGTCACGATAGAAACGTTGCCATATCGTAGCGGGGACAATTCGGTAAGAATGAGCAACCACAACACCCAAGCATGATCATCCAAACCTACAAGAACACACAAAAAAACACAACTTTTTCCTCGGAGAACTTTCCCCTCGAATCGAACCGAGACCCAGATCGAGCACACCAACCCCCTACCGACCACTCGGAACCGACACCTCTCCCCTCCCTTTTTCCCATAAGAAACTTTCACAAAACGTTTTCCTTTCCCTACCCCATTCCTTTTCTCCTTTTCCTGCTCCCACTTTTTTCCCTCCGAAACAAAAAAGCTACACGACTACAGACGAAACATGAACCGCGCCCCACGTGACCCGCCTCTACAACCATTGAGAAACGACACCTGCTTTTGAATTTTATTTTTTTTTTTTTAAAATTTAATAATTTTATTAATAATATAAAAATATAACGGGAGTGGGAAGCTGGGTTTTTTGGTATTTAAAGATTTTCTGAGAAGTCGGTGCTTTCATCATATTCTTTATGAGGGTTTATAAGGTTCAGAACATCGGAGAAGATTACCGAGGGGGTAAAGGGGGGGGGAGAAGGTAGCCTAAGGTGCGAGGGGGGGGAGCGGTCGAATTTAGATGTGTATTGGCAAGCAAAAACAAGAAAGACATGGGGCCAAAGTGGGGAAGAGCTACGGTGGGGGGGGGGAACTAGGGAGAGGAAGTGGAGTGTGGGGGGGTGAAAGGGTATGGATTAGTCGAAAAAGTATTGTATGGGGTTGGGGGGTGGGGGAGGGGTTTTGTTTTTTTTTTGATTTCTCTTGTGAGGTTTGTTTGTTGGTGTCTAGTTTTTTGGGGGAAACATTTTTGGAGAAAAGAATTTGTTTGGCATTTGGAAAAACAAGAATACAAAAGGCGCTGGAGCAGTTACTGATGATCTGTATGACTTAATAAATGCCTTAGTACATTTTTTCGTGGACAGAGCACACTTGTGGTATTTTAGTCACAGCTTTTCACACTGACTGGGTGCATTTTAGGGTCGTGAGGGACAGTCGCAGCGAGTCTATATCCCTACTGTCGCAAAAGAGTTATGGCACACGTGGGTTGGGAGAGACGTGAAGATATTTAGTCCAGATGAGGAAATAGCGGGCAGATCTAGATTAGGAGATCTTTGTTTTTAAATATAGATCTAAAGACAACAACACACACAGCGTCTTTGCAAGGATACAATTGTGATTGGAGCGTAGTGATTATTGGAAGGGCGCGGGACGGAAAACAGCTCTGTTGAGAGGTGGTTAGAGAATGTTTGGCTCGAAAAAGGACACAGGACAAGATTGATTTCTACGGATTCCCATGCATCGTAGAGAGGAGAGGGTGTAGGCTTCAAATGCGGTGGTGTAACAGAGGCGTGTCTATGTGTGTGAGATTTTGTTTCATGGGCTACATTGGACAGATTTTATGCAGTTGTAGGGTTTAACTGAATCTAGGTAAGTGTAAAAATAGTGAATATGTTCTGAAAGAAATGTATCATTGAAATAAGATCATATTCGATCCCATGTTAGAATCGATCGAGGGGGTTCTACTCAAGTAGCAAGGCACCTAAAAAGGTGACTTATGTTGTACTGCGCACCCTCGATATCTCTCTTCTGGTGTTATGATTACACTTATATAGCTTTACATACGACGGGGAAGATAAGGCGTATGAATTTCTTCAGAGTTCGGGTTTGAACTGTTATAGTCTTCAAGCTTTGGAATTAGTAAGGTGAGGTCGGAGGTCTATAACCGATTAATCAGGATTCTGTACTTATCAATGAGAGACGTCTCGTGCATTAATGAGCACATTCCATGAACACAGATTGCATATTGACTATTATTGCGAGACGAGGGTAACAAACCGTACATTTAACGCGGGTCAATAGGTTTATTTGTGCCGCGAATGAGATGATTTCGTACTTGCAACGGAAGCGATGCTCGATCCTCGGGGGTGAGAGCCGGCAGAAGGTGAGGGGTGTGCTTCGAGGTAATTTGAGTGGCTCTTATACGTATCGGTGCTATGCATTTACATCGATTTGAGACTCACAGTATAATGAATTTAAGTGGCTTATTACTACTTTCACGCAACTTGAGAGGGTTATTCAAACATAAGATGGGTTTGAAGTGGTCTCAGTCTCAAAGGCGGGGACATGATCTGAGCGACATATTACATCTAGGTGAGCATGGAGCGGGGTAGGAGCTAGTTCTCCACAAGATTGATGAGAGAACAGGATCTAGAGCGAGGCGGATGCACAAGAATTGTTAAAAAGAAAATTTATTACTAATTTTTTTTTCACTTTTAATTTTTGTTAATTTTTTATTTTCTGGTTTTTATTTGTGTTCGATAACAAAGAGTAGAGCACAAATATATGTACATAACACCGGACAAGAGAATGTGCATTAACAGTCTAATGCATCTATAAACCTAGCATCAAATTCAACAATCGGGTGGGGATCTAGCGTTCTCTCTCTGTTACACGTCGGCTGTCTCAAAAGAACGAAAATTCTCGCGACAGAAGAGTATTTGGTATTAAATCTTTGTAAAAGGGTAGTGGTCAGCCGGTGTACTGTCGCAGGAGAGGGTCATCTCATAATAGTGTGTACATTATTTTTATCTTTTTGCGGGGCGACTTAGATTATCTATATTGGATTAGATCTATGCTTTCAATTTTGGTTAGTAGAAACTGTATTTTATATTATTGTCTCTGTGGTAGGTCTGTGTTAACCAAACATCATGTTAGAAGTCGGTCAGGGAGGAGTAGTTTTAGATGAATTGATCTTTATATGGGACCATAGGATTTTTTATTTCAAAGTTATTTATGGTTGTTGTTTTTTGAGATTTTAGATTTTTTGAGATGGTTCATGATGAGAAGTGAGTGGTTTTGGCATTGGTGTAGATGAATTTACATTGAGCTCATTAGAAGTGTTACAAGGGTTTAGTTTCTTTCTCCAAATGGGTTTCACGCTCATTTTGGCTACCCTTGATGGTTTGGATGTGGGTTTGTTAGAGGATGTTATTGGTGAGGATGATTGTTGATCCCTTTTGATCTACACCTTTAAAATATATAATATATAAATATAAATATAAGATATACTTATAATATATAATATATAAAGATAAAAGGGTAGGAATCAAAAAATCACAATTATAGTATTCCGGGAGTATGATTCTCGGGTCGTTATCCCCAATGGGGAATGCAATTGAAAGCCGAGAGTCATTTTGAGAATTGATGCTTGAATGAAACAAGATTTGGATTTGATTTTCTAAATATACGAGAAAAATAAGGTAAATGACACTAAAAACAACTAACGCAAAACGAGAATCCTAAAAACGCAACTAAATTATCAAGTAAGACAAAATAACTCCTAAAAATGCAAACTTAGTTTCTAAACTTTTAAAATGACAAAAGAAAATTTTCTAAAAAGGAATTATATTTTTTTTGGCTTTTTAATATTTTTTTTATGAATTAAAAACTAATTTAATCTATTAAAAATCCTAGAAAATAGCAAATTAACCCCTAAAAATTCCAAAAAATGATTTTCTACTTCAGAAAAGTCTAAAATATGATAAAAATTAAGAAAACTATTTTTAACTACTTTTTATAATAAAAATCTATTTTATAAAACTAATTTTAAAAGCTAAAAATCAAAATAAAAATCTAAAAGTGGTAAAAATGATTTTAATGCTTGTAAACCTAAAAGTATTTAATCTAAAACTAAAAACTAATTTTTTGTAATTTTCTAAAAACTTTTTCTATTTTTTAATGACTTTTTAAATTTTTAACCTACGAAAAATAATAAAAAATAACAAATAAGTATGAAAAATTCTAAAAAAACAGAAAAAGTCCTAAATGATGCAAAGATTCTAAGAAAAATAAGCTGGTCCACCCAGCTTATCTAATAAGCTCTAAAAAGCCCCTAATAAGCCACGAAGTGGCTTAGGCTTATTAGGTTCAAAAAGGGTGTAAGTAATAAATTTTGCAAAGCTCTACCGGATGAGCTATTGTAGCACAATGGTTGAGTGTGTTGGGTATAAAACACTTCATTGATGGTGGTAGAGGTCTCGGGTTCGAGTCTTGCTCACCCGGGGTTTCCCACTATCCCAAGTGTTTTTATTTTTGCCATTTGTTACAACTTTTAAAAACACTTAAAAATAATCAACTTTTGCAAAACAACTATTTTTATAAACCACAAATAAGCTCTAGAATAAGCTAAAAAGGTGACAGTGAGCTTTTTACCCTTAGGACCAAAATTGCTAAACTGTTTTGGTAATTTCTAAACTAATAAGCAAAGCACAAGGGCAAATAAGCTAAGACAAGCTTAATACTAAACCTAATAAGCAAAAACAAACAAAAATAAGCAAGGACATTAAGCTGGAAAAAGCTATAAACAACAGAAGTACTAAAAGGCTTAAAAACTTAAAATTTTTAAGCTAATATGCAAATAAGCTAAAAATAAGTTCTAAGCCTAACGAATTAAGCTAAAATTGACTTACACTAACCTAATAAGCTATATTAAACCTAAATAAGCTTGGAAAATAAGCAGATAAGCATAAATAAGCCAAATAGCACTTAAGCTAAAAACTGCATACAAACAGCAAGGGTTGCACTTTTGAGCTTAAAAATAATCTCAAAGATGGAACCTTATGGCTTAAAGAGTTATACCACTGAAAAGATCTAATAATAAGTTACAATAATCATTAATCAAAGAGGAGTTTGAAACACAAATAAGCCCTTAAAAAGCTTAATGAAAAAGCTGTTTGTTCATTTTTTAACACTTAGAAAACTTTTCAAATCTTTGCAAAACATAACTTTTGAGCTTAAAAATAAGTCCTCAAACAGAACCTTATGAACTTTTAACCACAAAACAGATTGAGTTTAGACATCATAGAACACATAACAAAAATCAAAAAGCAGTTTGAAATCTAGAATAAGCCACAATGATCATATCAAAAAGCAGTTTCTTCTTTTTTCTGTTAGTGAAATTTGACAGGTTTGTATCAAAACACAAACACAATTGCAGGACTTAAAGACTTGGTTTCTAACTTCTTTTAAAACTCAAACCATCACAAAAATTGCAAGATTAAAGGGCTAACTCTAATAAACTTAATTCAAACTATGATTCTCAAATTCATCACTTAAAAACTCAAACAAATTAACTTTTATTACTCCTTTTATCTAATCTAAGTTTACTCAATAGCACAAAACATGTTTTGACCCAATTTAACCCATTTTATACCTTGACCCAAACAACCCTTTACTTTTCTTAATTCCATTATAAGCTTATGAAATACAGAAATAAAGCTCAAACAAGAGATACCAGATGACTACAAGCTTATTATGAACCTAGTGAACAGGTTTAAGCAAACAAATAAGCTAGAACATTAAGCTTTAATACTATGCTACTATTTTTGGCTTTTCTCACTGTTTCAAGACAGATCATGAAAACTAAAGATTTTAAACTACAAATTAAACATAATAAGCATTAAACAATAGTGATAAGCAACATTAAGCTAATAACATCAGTAATAAGCTAATATTAAGCAGTAGAATAAGCAAACAAACATTAAGCATATAAAGTAAGCTTAAAAGATAGAAATGAAATGTACCTTAATCCCTTTGCTCAAAACAGGGATGATAAGGCTCTAAGAGCTAATCAACAAGCTCTAGCTTATCTTAGATAAGCTAGTGTTGTCTTGGAAACCCTTCCATGACTGGTTTCCCTTCCAAAATCAGCTGAGGTAATTTGATTGGAGATTTTGAGAGATAATAAGATCATTTAAGCTTTAAAAGCCTAAATGAGAGTGTAGCTAGCTTATGACAGACTATTAAAAGCTTATTGAACAGTTGAGAGTTTATTTAAACCATTTTGCATATTAAGCAAAAGCAAATCAAATCACAAGTTTAGAAGTGAACTATAATTTTATTACTGAAATATGAATTACAATGCTTTTTTAAAAGGAAATTACAATAATTAAAATGACATTTAAGCTAAAAATTACTAAAATATGTCTATACTAAGCTACACTAGATACTCCCCTTGTGAGTAAAGGAGGTCCTGTATTTATAGGAGAGAATGGATGCTTCTAGGCCTTGTGAACACGTTCCCCTTGGTCTTGATCATCACCCTTCATTCTTTGCAATCATTGGCTCTTCAATCTTCAACGTTGGATTATTAAGTGAGCACACAGATTGCCAGCGTGGCATTCCTTGTGTCAGAGGCCTTGTGCTTCTTTTGGCTTGTTTTTAGTATAAATTCCCATTTTGAGTGTGTTTCTTTGGATCCCACATGACATTCCCTTGACAATTATAGCCAATGAGAGAGCTTTGATGACGATTTTTGATGCTGACTCTTTGCTTGGTACTTGAATCTTTGTTCCACATAGTCAATTGCATTTTACCCTTTGATTTTGACAGGGTAAATGGAGGAGAACGACGATGAACAGTAAAAATTATCGCGCCCCTTTTCTTTTCTTTTTATAATCTTGAGTTGACGCCGTGGTGTGAGGGTTTGACTTGGGCCCGGGGTAATGAATAGGAAATAGGGCCACGTTTTTGGTTAAATGGGCTTTGGGTAAAAGGAAATTGTTATAAAGTGTTTAACAGACGGTTAGGTCCCCTTAATAACAAAGGACTAACGGTGTTAGGGTTTTTGGACTTTTGATGAAAATAAGTTAACAATAAGGGCCTTTTTGGGTATTTTGAGGATTTTTGCATTTTGTGGTTGACCAATGGTTGACCAAGGGTTGACTTTTGATGACCTTTTGCTAGAAACTTCCAGCTCTTGTGCACTCTATCTGTTCCCGTGTCCGTGTTTGTCCGATTTTGACCGTTTTCTTATGATTTTTGCATATCCGTACCAACACATTCACAAACAACAAAATACACAAATACAAGCCTATTTTTGCACATTTTGATCATTTACGGGCCATTTTGGATATAATAAGGATATGTGATTTCTCACATATCAATTATCACATACGCTTTGAAATCTTGTGGTCCACACTACTTGGGTTGAACATTTCTAATTACTAAACACTTTTCGTAATACTTTGAGTGAAGCTGTATTCACTAAACATTTTTGATTCTCATAAACATTTTACTTAAACCTATGAATTCACTCAACTTTATGTTGACCATTTTTAGCATGTTTTTCTCAGGTGAATAGCTTTGGACTTTTTGACTTGCTATGTGGAGTGTACGTGCAATATGATACCCTATTTCAAGACTTATCAAATTATCATACTAGTTGTCTTTTGAAAAACATAAATTTCGCTTCCGCTATCTTTTAAAAATAAATTATGCTTCCGCTACATTTTACTTATGCTTTCGCAAATGTTTACTTTCTTTTAAATCTTGTAAAACTTATATATTTTTAAATAATGCAACGAGTTATGATTTTCAAAACGTCCATTAGTGGTCGTTCTCTTGTGCCTTATGTTCGAAGTATGATGAAGTCACGCCCTCGGAAACCTATTCCGTCCAGGCCCCGTCTGGGGGTGTGACAGGGATGCTATGTCTTGGATTGTTAGCATATATTCACTGTCATATAGCACTATTGTCCACTGTTGAAATATTGGCACAACTTTTGGGTTTAAGGTCAAACCTGCGACACCAACATTATTGTTGACGTTTTCGAGTTTCATTTTCAGGTGAAGTGAAAGAGGAATAGTTTGGTGATTAATAGCAGACTTAGAAGTACCCCGTGTGGAATTTTGTATGAAGTCTTGCTTGCTTGTTGTTTGATTTTAGTATTTGGAGATTTTGGATTAAGTTTGGTTATGGTATCCTATGAGGGCATATGAATAAATGTAAGAGATTAGTGGATTTTAGTTGCGATTTGGGACATCACTTGAGTTTGTTGAAGGTTGATGGTCTTCATAGAACTTGGAGTTTATGCAATGTAGTTTTCACTATTTTTGTACCTTGTGTTATGATTGATCATTATGTTGCATTCCCGAGTTTTCGCCATTGTCGGGGTGTGACAACAACCTTTAAATATAACCTGTTTTGCACAAAAAGTTTACAATATATATATATTAACATATAAGGAAAGTAAGTAATGTGTATATTTATATAACCGTTTTAGCAATGCATACTTGCAATGATATTTTTGTCTTTGGTAGAGTTTCATGTCCAAACACATGCCAAAACTTACACACATTATTTCACACACTTACACATATGGATATTTTAATGTTTTCATGAAGGATAGGCTCTTGGTGGTCCTATTTGTATAATCTTTATTCATACTTTTTAAATATCAAAGGGCGAGTAAATTAGGATTTTTGTTGTTAATTATTATCTAAAATGTGTAATTATAGCGGTTTGGATTATGATAGTTGTTTAATGGACGTTGTTTGTGTGATAGAGGGGAGGAAGTTCTACATAACTAATATCATAGTCCTTGAATCTATCTTTAATATGAAGCAACTGAAACTACCAATCATATGCAAAAATGCTGAAAACAGGAGCAAGGTACAGTTTCGTATTGCAATCATATTGGGTACTACAAGGAATACTAGAAGAAACTGGCAGGAATCGTAGGATAGACCAATGCCACAACAATAATTACAGGTTCAATATATCTCCTTTACTCGAGAAGTAGTCCCGTGAAACATTAACTTATTTTCCCGGTTTTGTCAAGAATTGTAAAATCCCGTATAGTTTCAAGAATTATTTCAAGACTCAACAACCACACATTAAAACACAATTTCTTTCTACCATCGATCGATCAATTAGTAATCTTTTTGATACCACGTTATCAATGACGACTCCTTGCTATAAAGTCACTTCTCCTCGGTGGTGACAATACACACTCACAGATGCTTGAAAAACATTTGTAATTATTCTAAGAAAAGCATAATGGAACTTTATATGAATTAATTGACCACTATGGTAGATATGATCCATGCTTCCATTGAGAAAGGACACATTCGTCTGGCTATCAATCCAGTGATTGGTGTAACAAGACTGTAAGGAATATATTGAGCTCACCCCTGCAGAAGCATTCAAGCGATGTTACATCAAAGCAATTATATCATTCTCCGCAATGCCTTCCAATAGAAATCTATGCTCATAGTGACAACATCGTGTAGCCATGGATCTTTGGGAGAAGATTAAGCTGCTCATGCAAGGAACGTCGTTAACAAAGCAAGAACGAGAGTGTAAGTTGTATGATGAATTTGATAAGTTCACTTACAAGAAAGGAGAGTCGTTACATGAGTACAGACTTGCGAATTCACACTGCTACTCAATGATATGAACATCTACAAGATGCCACTGGAGCAATTTCAAGTTAATACCAAGTTTTGGCGGAACCTCAGAGTGAATTCATTCACAATGAAGATGGAAATCGTGCTTGAGCCAATATCAAACAAGCTCATGGTAGTAACTTGTAACGATTCATTTAATGAATCAAACTTGTGACAACTGTAAAAAAAAAAATGGTGCTTTTCTATAAGTAATTAAACTTGATCCAGGATATGAATAGACTATTGATGATGAATGTTGAAATGATTAACAGAGAACTCACGATGTGTCCCAAACTACTTTAGCAAGTGACACGTTGATTGATATTTCAATCAATATTTCTATTCAAGTCGTGAGCTAGTAACTCCACTGGTTCACTCTTATCGTGTTGTCTGCTATGAGATGTCAGATAATAAGGAACATTGTTAAGTTAGATGAATCTAAAGCAAATATGTTAGAAAGATTCTATACTTCAGCTGGAAATCCTGACACAAGATATTCTTCTAATGAATCAACCTGATCACAGGTCGATCCTCACTTATTCAAAGGTACTTCCAACCAAACACGGGCGAATGACCAAAGCCATAATTTGTCCCCCCTCTTATATTGCTAAACTGTTATAATTGCAGGAAACTTAAATGATGGTGGTGAAGGTACCTGTTTCCCGCTTGAACTCACAAAAGATTCATACCACATGCTCATAACCATTAACTGACAAACAACACTAAAGACACATCATGAAAGCTCAAGTATATATTTCACGACTTCCGCTAATCTGATACCTGTACGTCTTCTCTTGAAGTGACAAAAGTACATTAAAGTCAAAGAATTCAACAGAAGTTTTTCACACTCACTCAGATAACCGAACGTCTTCTCTCGATTAGTGACGAAGGTGTTAAAGTTAAAGATTTTCAAGAACAGATGAAACATTAAAGCTTTTGCAAGTCTCAAACAAATCAAGCAAACTGGTTATGAGCATAGTCGCTCCAAAGTACACAAGAATCACACGATGACAAAATCACAACAGATTGCAAAAATGATATACATATCATTGGTTGAGTGATCCTACGAAGTGCTCAAGGATCACATCTCAACACTTACAATAAAGACAAATGAACAAGCTCGAGCCACAAAGTCAAAGATTACACTACAGACATATTCATAAAAGAAAGTCAAGTTTTAAACGAGCTGAAGACTAAGACATATAGCATAAAGTAAGCTAGCAATTTAAAATTTATAAAATGGAGTGACCCCTCCGTAGGGGGAGATTGTTGGAAAACTTGAAGAAAAGTACGTCGGATCACATTCCAAGTTGTAATAGTCATCACAGCCCCGTAATTGTTATATGTTACCTATTAAGCTAGTCTGACCAAGACCTATGGAAAGTACCCGTTAAGCCAATAAGTTTTGAAGCTTAAGTCTTGGCAAAACCAAGGTTTGTAAGTATTTACTAATAAGCAATTTTGTATAAATGAAAAACTAACCTTTGAGAAATTCTCAATCTTTGATTTTGTGAAAAATAGAATTCTAGACACATATTTGAAAAAAAAAATACGGACTGTCATATGGCCGGTCCCCTTATGTGCGTGGTTCGCCCCCTTATCACTAAGGGGGCGCCCTTTAAGAGCTAAGGGGGCCGCCCATCTAACGATTTTATTTTCCTAATTTTTTTTATTTTGGCATGTTGGTTTTGGTTGTAGTTCAATGTTCTTGTTTACTTTTAATTGAATTGAGTTCTTATTAACATTAGTGGTGATATAAATACTTAATAACTACTTAATCAATTTGTTCCATCATTCCTAGACCTAGACGTAAGTAATTAAAAGGCTCATGTTTAAGGGGTTTAGTTAGAATGTCGGCAATGTTATCTTTCGATGAAACCTTTTCTATGGAAATATTTCCTTTTTGAACATTGTCACGAAGGAAATGGTGACGAATCTCAATGTGTTTTGTACTAGAGTGTTGTATGGGATTTTTACTTAAGTCTATAGCCCATTTGTTATAGGAATGTCATATAAACTAATGCCATAATCTATGAGAGCTTGTTTCATCCATAGTGCTTGTTGACATGCATTTTCGGCGCTTACATATTCGACTTCGGTAGTGGAAATAGCAAGAGCGATTTGCTTCTTTGAAAACCAAGATATTAAATAACATCCCATAAACGTGAAAATACTACTAGTGATTTTTTGGTCCACGTAATCTCCCGCATGATCAGAGTACTCATATACTATGGTTTCTATGCTGGACCCCTTAGGATACCATAATCCTAAGCGTGTAGTGCCTTTAACGTATCAGAAGATACATTTAACCGCTTTAAGGTGGGAGGTTTTGGGATCCTCTTGGAAGCGTGCATAAAGGTAAACACTAAACATGATATCGGGCCTACTTGCCATTAAGTATAATAAACTACCTATCATACCTCTATATTTGGTATTATCTATAGACTCACCTTCTTTGTCTTTCGTGAGTTTCATTTCTGTAGACATAGGGGTTTTCATTGGTTTAGAGTCTTTTAATCTAAATTTCTTAAGCATTTCTCTTATATATTTTAATTGATTAAAGAATATGCCATCTTCTAATTGTTTTATTTATAAATCTACAAAATATTTACAAAACTACCCTCAACAACATTAACGTTCACCAGCAGTTGTAAGTTATGCCTAGCGGCATTAAGTTTTAACACCAACAGTTGTAACTTTTGTACCAGCAGCACTAACTGTGTACAAGCAGCATTAACTACTTAGAAAGTTTTCTTCAATCTTCATCAGCAGTACTAAGTTTACACTAGAGTTATTAACATTTTACTTTAGCAGTACTAACTTACTAGCAGTAGTAATATACACTAGCAGTAGTAACTTACACTAGCAGTAGTAACTAGCAGTACTAACTACTTAGCATATTTTTCATTAAGATTACTAACAACACTAATACCTTAACAACAGTAACTTTAAGAAGACTTTTAATCCTAACACAAATATCCCATTGATAGCCTTTGATATTAGGTTGTATTTTACAACCTTTTTGGATAAGTTTATCACCAAAAAAGAATCCTTTTTCCTTTCTTCCAAACCAATACTCCAAATAGTTAACCAAATCGACCATCCTTTTGGAAGTGGATTCATTAACTCCTCTGTATTAAATTAGGTACCTAACGGACCACACGGATACACCGCCGTTCATCATCTCGTAGATAGTAATCTCTCTAGAGCCAGTATCATCTCTGCATACAAGAAGCAGACACACCTATAGGATTTGAAATTTCCCTTCAAGATGCAACATGTGGAAAACTAGAAGGGGGAAATAGTTTACTGCTTTTTAATTTAATGTATAGTTTGTTTACAAAAACTTAGATTCGACTTTATGTGAATTCAATATGTGAACAATATGAACAATATAACTAAATAAACAAGATATGAAATAAATATGCAAGATAAAAGACAAGAGTTAGAAAGATCAAACCACAATACAAGAATTTATAGTGGTTGGGTAACGAAGCACCTCTTCGCCCTACTCCACTACCCGAGCACCAAACTCGAGAGTTTTCATCACTATGTCAACAAGCTCCCTTTAAGCGGAGAAAGCCATACACAACTAAGCACTTACAACGATTTCCGACACTAAGCCAAATGTCGAGTTCTAATCCTAGCTAGAACCAATCTATCACAATTTTTGTATTTTTAGGACTAAAATACTAACCACACTACTTCACAACAATTCACAACTTCACTCCACTTCACAACTTCTCTTTACTTTACAACTTCACTACGCTTCACAACTTCACTACACTTCACCTAGACACTAACAAGATCACCCGATTCTTATCTAAACTCTTGTATGATGTCACTCGATCTAACGAACCTTTCCTATGGATCACAACAATCTAACTACTATACGCACCTTTCACAATATACAAAAACGATTTACAAGATATAACACTATTATAACTATGTTACAAGAACACACTAAACTATAATACTTCTTCACTTGATGGTAGGAAGTATTTCTTCTCTTACACTTGAGTACTCTAGAAGCTTGGCTATTGAAAAATAAGCTTAAGGGTATGTTTGGTGAAATGGGCTGGGGCTGGGGCTTATGTTGGGGTGAGGATTTTGTGGGGCTTATATTATAAGTCGGAATTAAAATTTGTATTTTTTAAACTTGTTTGACAAATGGGCTGGGGCTGGGGCTTATTATTGCAAAATTACTAAAAAAGACATAATTAAATGAGTTTTTGGTATATGTTAGATATTTTTGTGGGTAAATAAGTAATTTATAGTTCAAAAGCCCCGGGCTTAATTTTTTATCCCCTATTATGGGGTTGGGGCTTTATAGAGTATTATGAATTATAAGCCCCCATTCATAATGCCCGCTCGTTGACAACTAGAATTATTTTATAAGCCGGCTTATTTTAAAAGCCCAAGCCCCAATAAGCCTCGAAAAGCCCTTTGCCAAACACACCCTAAGATTTAATGATCAAAGGAATAAAAGGAAAGTATAAACTGATTTATAACAGAAAGAATATGTATGCAAGAGGTGAAAAAATCAGTGGGGGAACAGTCCAGTATTTATAGCAAAGCTGGGGAGTTTTTTTTCTGTCTGGCCCCCTTTATGCTTCCATGGACGACCCCTTTATCACTTAAGAGGTGCCACCAAGGGCCAAGACGCTCCCTTTTTTGGTCTTTTCCAGGGGAGGTTATTTTTTAGAACATTTCTAGCCGTGTTTTAGTAGAAAATTTGAATTTAAATATTATTTGAATAAACATTCTTGTTAGTGTTGAAATTGTTTTGTAATAGAAATTTATAAAAATGTTTGTAGCATTTTATAAAAAATATGAGGTTGAATAAAAATTCATTTGATCATAAAATGCATTAAGCATTTATTTATTCATACGTTTTAAGTGGTTTAATTTTCGAAATAAAAATTTCTACATAATTACTGGTTTACGTTTAATTTTACATTTGAGCGTTTTTAATTTTTGGGATTATCAAAACGTTCCTTGAGGCTTTGAGAGGTCGAAAAAGTATTTAGTATGTTTTTAGGCATTATTTCTATCAACAAATCTCCTCCTTTTTGATTATGAACAAAAATCTAAACTCATTAAATGTAAAATTAATTTTAAGCAAGTATTTAGTGAGTTTTATTTCTATTTCTCCCCCTTTTTGTAGAATCAAAAAGGTTTCGTCGATGAATATGCGTAAAGTCGACGTAATAAATGCTCACCCTTGATGTGCACTCCCCCTTGATTGAGGGCACCAAGGAATCGAGCTATGGTAACTTTGCTACAAAAACAAGTTAGAAGAATAACACCAATGTTTCTAACCTATAGTAATGGAAAAGGAAAAATAATCAAATAATTATCAACTAAATATGTTACATTTTGTGGAACAAGCCATAAATTATACAAGTTTATAGATTAAAAGAGAAGTTAAGCAAAAGATCATTCATTAAACATAGAAATTGTGTATAAAACACAATCATTCAACATGCACTTATCAAACCTAAATTATTTTGCTTGAAGCATAATAATTCATTTACATGATAGAAACTACAAAGGTCTTAATTTGCCTAGATTGCGTAGGAAACCTTATTGAACTGGCTTGCAAAAGGAGCGGGTTAGACATTTATTTAAAAGCGAGAAAAGGTAAGCATATAACATGTTTAGTTGTTTGTTGATGGAGAGTTTGGAGGGAGGTGGTTGTTTGGAGGGTTAATCTCGTTGGACTTGAAGTGGTGGTTGTGGACGAGTAAGAAGAAATTCAATCCAATTGAGATCTCCACTCAAGGTTAGGGATTGTTTTTTGTTAAAGATGCAACAAGGACAATAGCCAACATGTTATTCAACTTGGCTTAAGATTATTTTTTTGAGAAATTCCCAATCTTTGACTTTGTGCAAAATAGAATCCTAGGCTCAAATTTAAAGAAGAAAAAATAAAAACTTTTTACAGGCTGTCAGATGGTCGGTCCCCTTATGTGTATGGCCCGTCCCCTTATCACTAAGGGGCCGCCATCTGAAGATTTTATTTTTGTGAATTTTCAATTTTGGCACGTTTGTTTTGGTTGTAGTTCAATGTTTGTTTACTTTTAGGTGGTTTAAGTTCCTATTAACATTAATAGTGATGTGGATACTTAATAGGTATTTATTCAATGTGTTATATCATTCCTAGACCTAGACGTAAGTAATTAAAAGGCTCACGTTTAAGGGGTTTAGTTAGAATGTCGGCAATGTTATCTTCCGATGAGACATTTTTCTATGGAAATATTTCCTTTTTGAACATTGTCACGAAGGAAATGGTGGCGAATCTCAATGTGTTTTGTACGAGAGTGTTGTACAGGATTTTTACTTAAGTCTATAGCTCCTTTGTTATCACACATTATAGGTATGTCATCTAACCTAATGCCATAATCTATGAGAGCTTGTTTCATCCATAGTGCTTGTTGACATGCCTTTCTGGCGCTTACATAATTCGGGCTTCTGGTAGTGGGAAATAGCAAACGAGCGGTATGGCTATTCTTTGAAAACCAAGATGTTAATTAACATCCCAGATAAACGCATTAGCAAAAATACACACTAGTGCTTTTTCGGTCCAAGTAGAATCCTCCCGCATGTCAGTGTCCGCATTATACTATGGCTCTATGCTGGACCCCTTAGGATACCATAATCCTAAGTGCGTAGTGCCTTTAACGTATCGAAAGATACGTTTAACCGCTTCAAGGTGAGAGGTTTTGGGATCCTCTTGGAAGCGTGCACAAAGGCAAACACTAAACATGATATCGGGCCTACTTGCCGTTTTAAGTCTAATAAAAATCCTATATACCCTTATATTTGGTTATTATCTATGGTACTCACCTTTTCGTCTTTCTTGGGAGTTTGTTTCCCGTAGGCTTAGGAGTTTTTCATTGGCTTAGAGTCTTCTCTAATTCTAATTTTCTTAATCATTTCTTTTATATTTTTTATTGATTTAAAGAATATAACATCTTTCTAATTGTGTTTATTTGTAATCCTAAGGAAAAATTTAGTTACCCCCAAATCATACTCATTTCAAACTCATTGTGCATGATCTTGGCGAAATCATCACATGTATTCTTGACAAGTTGAGCCGAATATAATGTCGTCGACATATATTTAGACAATAATGAGATTGGAGTCTTTCTTTTTAGTAAAGAGTGTGTTATCTACCATTCCCATGGTATAATCATGTTTAATAATAAAGGCTTTCAATCTATCGTACCAAGCTTTAGGAGCTTGTTTAAGTCCGTAAAGCGCTTTCTTGAGTCTATAAACATGATTAGGTTTTGCGAAGTCAATGAATCCCGACGGTTGTACCGCGTAAACCTCCTCATTGATAAAACCCTTAAGGAATGCACTCTTTACATCCATTTGAAATAATTTGAAGTCTAGTGCGCATGCATAAGATAATATTATTCTTATGGATTCTAATCTAGCTACGGGTGCATAAGTTTCATCATAATTAATTCCTTCTTATTGATTATAACCTTGGGCAACTAGCCTAGCTTTATTTCTAGATACAATACCATTTTCGTCGAGCTTATTCCTATATACCCATTTAGTTCCAATAATGGTCATATCCATAGGATTAGGGACTAATTCCCAAACATCATTTGATATAAATTGGTTTAATTATTCTTGCATGGCCATTACCCAACTTTCAACCTTTAAAGCTTCATTTATATTTTTAGGTTCTATTTTTAAAAGAAAATAAAAGAAATTACTTTTGTCTTAAGTTTGTGATCTAAGAGTTCTTTGATATAGGTTACTAATAACATTATCTAGTGGATGACTTTTAGATTCTTTAATGTTTATGATTTCATTGTTTTCTTAAGATTTATCTTCGAGATCATTGCCTAAGGGTCTTGTTTTATTAACCTCTATAGCTTCTTCTTCGACTAAATCATCATCATCCAATGGTGATGTTTTAGGCGGGGGAGGAGTTTCATCGAATGTCACATTTAAGGACTCTTCGACTTTCGTTGTTTGTTTGTTAAGAATTATATAAGCTTTACTATTTTGTGAATATCCTAGGAAAACACCTTCGTACGACTTTTGGTCGAACTTGGTGAGGTAATCTTTTGTATTAAAAATAAAGCATTTGATTCCAAATACTTAAAAATAGTTAAGGTTTGGTATTCTACCTCTTAACAACTCGTATGAGGTTTTTCCTAAAATATGTCTAATGGAAATTCTATTAATTATATAGGTTGATGTATCGACCGCGTTACACCAAAATTTTTGTGGAATGGATTGTTCATTCAACATAGTCCTACTTATTTCTTGTAGAGTGCGATTCTTTATTTCTACTACCCCATTTGATTGTGGAGTACGAGGAGCGAAGAAATTGTAAGAAATCCCATTTAAGTCACAATAGTTTCAGAATTGTACTTCATTATCAAATTCCTGATCATGATCAGTTCTAATTGATACTATGGAACATCCTAATTTATTTTGAATCATTTTACTAAATATTTCGAACTCTTCGAAAGCTTCGGTTTTATTTTTAAAAAAATCTAGTCCATGTATATCGAGAATAGCCATCTACAATTACTAAGGTATAACAATTTCCCTATAGCTTCATATGGCGGAAGGGCCAAATAAATTCATGTGTAATAATTCTAAGCATCTAGTTGTTGATACCATATTTTTGGCTTTGTGACTATCATGAGCTTGCTTTTGAATTTTGCAAGCGTCACAAAAATGTCGGTCAAATTTAAGCTTAGGTAGATTTCTAACCAACTCCTTAGATGCTAGAGATTGAATTAATTTCATATTTGTGTGACCTAATCTCCTATGCCATAAGGTAGAGTTTTAATCTAAGGTTGTAAGGCATATTTTATCTTCCAGTTTATTTCCTAGTTTCATTACATATAAACCCCTTTTTCTAATTCCTCTACCTATGACTTTTTCGTCTTTGATTATTTCGCTATCATGTTCGGTAAATATTACTTTACACTTATTATCACATATTTGACCAATACTAAGCAAGTTAAAATTTAGATTATCTACGTGCTCAACATTTTTAATAATTAGGGAGTCATGAGAAATCGTACATTTGCCTATGATGTTACCACGTAAATTACTTCCAAATATAACGTTACCTCCGTTGTATGCTTGGTATGTAGAAAATAGCCTCCGGTTTCCCGTCATGTATTTTGAGCATCCGCTATCTTTAATCCATTCGTCAGGCTCCAAATTAATTCCTAAGCATATCTCGTTAGACGCTTGAGCTACAAGACAAGTTCCATCTTTATTCTTTTCTTCCTCATCTTTTCCACTATCACTCCACGCTCCTCCAATGAAAGCTCTTTGATTATTGTTTCTTGATGACTTTGGACACTCTCCGATGAGATGATTTGAATATCCACATCTAAAGCATTTTCTTTCACTTTTACCATTTTTGTCGTCTCTACTTCTTTGCAATGACTTTCTTTCATCTCGTGGTTGTCTTACAAATCTTCCTCGTCTTTTGAAGAATTTCTTGAATTCTCTCACGACCATGGCATATTCTTCGTCTTCGCTTTCAGAGGTCGAGCTATCTTCATCACTAGATTCCTTTTTATCCTTCAAGGCAAGAGATCTACTTTGTTCTCTTTTACCTTTGACCATTTCAAAATCTTTCTTTATAATCACTTCATAGACTTTCAAGTTTCCAATGAGTTCATCGAGTGACAGTGATGTCAAATCTTTCGATTCTTTAATAGCCGTAACCTTTGCGCGCCATTTAGGATGAAGTGCCCTAAGAAATTTCCTAACATAATTCTTGCTAGAAAAACCTTCATTAAGCTCTTTTAGACTAGTGATAATAGTGTTAAATCTAGCAAATCCATTATCTATCAATTCCTTTTCTGGAATCGTAAATTGTTCATATTGTTGAACAAGAAGATCTATTTTGTTATCTTTGACTTGACTATTACCTTGGTGAGTGATTAATAAAGTATCCTAAATTTCTTTTGCGGTTTTACACATAAAAATTATTTCGTATTCTTTACGTGGCAAAGCATTATAAGTTACCATTTTAGCTTCATTATTTTTAGCAAGTTTCTTTTTAAGATCATCGCTTTGTTTTGGGATTATTTTGAACGGGAGGAAAATCACCATAGGTAATAACATGCCAAAGATCTAGATCTTTTAATTTCACATAAGTTTCGTGTTGGTCCCACTTCAATAGATCGAATTCCTTTATCTTGTATAAGGATTAGTTATATTAGATAAATCTAACACAACTATAGTAGAAACATTATTTGAATGTATTAAAGATTATGC
>BQNB010001463.1:1399-41258 GCA_026074375.1 Tanacetum coccineum
TTATCACTGAGAATTAGATCTAGTATGTGTTGTTGGTTTCTTCTTATTCAAAGCTTCACAACATGCTCCGATACCTCTTGTTGATCCCAATGAATAGATCTTTAACTCCTTAGCTTGATGTAAGGTTTAGTATCCTTGGATAAATCCAAAGGTACTAAGAATGAAACTTTGAGAGTAAGATATAAACTATACGAAATCTAGTTTATACCACTAAGAAGAATAACAATAATGAATGTTTAACACACAGAAATATAACCAAAACAACAAGCTCCAATATATTAATACGAACACTCTTTGACAGTGTTAGGGTTTACAACCTTGAAGCTATGACAATGACTCGTTTTAGAAACATTAAATTCTATACCTCAGGACCTCCTTTTATACACCAAGGAGTCCTACAAGGCTTACAATACTTTCCTAAGATATCATGATCTTTTCTAAAAGCAAACGTAAACTCTTAAACAAATACATTATACATATCTTTTACAGAAATAACTCAATACTTATCTTCGTAAGTATTCTTGTTCTCCAAACAATCCTTATCTCTTTACTCGTCTTTATCCTTCTGACAGTAGTAACTCTTCTAGCAATTGTAATCCAGTAGCATTAACTTTTGTACCAACAATACTAATAAACATAAGCAGTAGTAACATTAGTACTAGCAGTACAAATATATACTAACAGTAGTAACTGTGTACTAGCAGTCTTAACTTTACTACTAGCAGCACTAACTACTTAGCATAATTTTTATTAGTATCAGCAACAGAACTAAGCTATGCTTGATAGCACTAATATATACCTGAGCAGTAGTAACTCTAAGCATCATCTTGAAGTCTTTAAGTCCCAACAGTACTAAGTCTGCTCCAGCCTCCGATTACTAAAACCAAAACGCACTAATCGAGTCTAGAGCCAAGAGATCAATAAAATAAGTCTCATTATGACACATTCCATGACAAACACTTATTGAACACCAATAAGTTCACAAGCTGTTAACAAGAGTCCTACGCATTGTCCTTGTGATTTTGTCAGTGTGATTCTTCCAATGATTTCATCTTCTTCATTAGGCTCAAATAAGATCTTCAGATCTCCCTAAAGTAACAAGTCATATCCTTCTGGACTTGTTGTATCATACCTTTCTTGTACCAGTCTGTGTAGATCTATCACATCTTGCCTATCAAAATCATCAAGCATTTCACTGAATATTTTGTAATTTTTAGAACTTTCATCTGCTCTGATGATTTGATAATACATCATATTTTCTGACAAAACATGTGTCTTCTAGTTAACTATTGGGTATTTAGTAGCCAGAGACTCAACATCAATAGCAAAATACTTCCCCGGAACTACAACCATACTAAACTCTAAAAGCACTCCTTCTCAGCATCATCCTCTAGTTTATGTGTCTTGGCATTGTCTTCATCAGAATCTTTTCTTGATCTCTTTTTACTACTTCCTGCTTGCTATTGACTGTTATCATTTTTCTTTTCCTTTTCTTCTTCAACAGGTTTCTTTTGAACAAAGCCTGAAGCTTTAATTTTATCATTATTTTTAATAGACTTTTGTAGAAAATCAAATCCAGGTCTCCTTCCAGCACTTCCATTTCCCAGACTCAAATCATAGGTACAAAAGCATGTAATGATCCCATACTCTTTCAAATATAAGTCTAATATCTTCATAGCTCATTCCTTTGAAATGACTCTGCTTGTATCCTCTTTGATTTTTTAAATACATGCACATGTTCTTCCTTACTTCAGCTACAGAGAAAGGTCTATTTTAAAGTGCATGATATTTTAGCACAGCAAGATCACTCCAATCAATATCATAGGGTTGATCAGCTTCAGCTACAACTTCTTGTTCTTGTCTTGCTTTATCAAATTCTTCTTGTAACTGTTTAGCTATTTCTGCATCCCTAGCAATCCTTTGTCTTTCTTCTTCATTAATCTGTTCTTGCAATCTAATAGCTTCTTCATGACCAAGTCTTTCTTGCTCTAGTGCTATCTTGCTTTCCCTCTCCGAATAGATTCACTTCTTTCATAATAGCTTTTCCTTATCTTTCTCTTTCTGCACACCTTCTGAAGTCCACTAAATTTTCAGCAGCAGATACTAACTTCATGAGCGAACTAGCAGTACAACTAATATGTTAAGCAGTACTAGTTTCTTTTTCACCTTTTTTCAACCATACCAAGACTTTCACTAGTTTGATAGGATCTTTTTTGTCTAAAAGTATCTCAGAATCACTGCACTATCCTCCCATGAATTGTCAACATCCACTTAGATCCATGAAGTTTAACTCTAGCTTGTTACCAAGAAAAATAGAGGGATTTTGATCAATCTCAGCAATTCTCCTCCCCTGTTTGGAAGGATCCTCTAAATCTTCTTCAGTATCAGATATAACCACTCTTGCCCTTCTTCTAGGTTGCCTTGACTTAACTTGGTGTTCCAACTTCTTTACCCTCATGATGAGCTTGGTGTAAGCATTACCATATACCTTCTTGGTTTGCTTTAAATCTTGCTCCAAGCTTGCCACTTTTGTTGACAATTGGGTACAAAGAACCGTCAATTCATTAAGTGTCATACTACCCTCATCACTTCCAGGTGTGTGACCTCCTAGGAGAGGTGAATCATGGGGTGGTGTAGGTACCCTGGAGGGTGATAAAAGTGGTGGTTGTGAGGTGGATGGAGTAGTGATAGGTGTGTGATGGGACTCAACTGGGACTATTGATCCTTTACCTTGCTGAATTGGACCTTGAACAAGCATGCTTGCAAATAGTAGAATGTTCACCCCAGTATAACCCTTGGAAACCCTTCTCATGTTGCTGAATAGTTTTTGTGTGAGGGTAGGAGCAACATAAGTTCTTTTGTGAGGTAGAAGCAATCTCTGATGTTTGTTCAAAAGGATTTGAATGAATCTAGGATACATCAAGAATAAAGGGCCTACTGTCCAATTTTTTACCATGCCCTAAAAATCATATTTAGAAAATTGAAAGTCTGTTTGTTAGGCCTAGGCAAATGTTGCAGTTGCTATTTGCTACAAACAGTTCCAAAACAATCGTGTCATAGGCTAAAGCAATGAAGAATAATATGTATTAAGAATCTCCATTGAGGGGAAAAGTGACCCTTTTGGAAGGTCAACTTGTCAGAATCAGAAGCATACCTCATAAGAGCAAGCTGCTCAAAAATTTTAGTATTAGGTAGTGAACTAATACCATTAGCATTTTCTAACTTGAGATGTCTTCTAAGAGATGCTTTAGTAATAGTCTTGAGTTAGCCATCTATGGTTGCAGTTATTTCCACTTCTCCATCTTCAAGTGTGCTTGTAGAATCAGTTTGCCAAAACTATTGAATGAGTGAAGTATAGATTGTAGGATTTTCAGTGAGAGCAAACTTTATGTGACTTGTGTTGAGGAAATCTACTATATGTTGAAAATCTTCACTTCCTTCTAGTTTGAGTAAGTAAGCGACCATGTTGTGGGTATCACAGAACTCCAAATTAGCCATGATTGATGAAGTTATGATAAGGGTTCTGGGTTTATGTTCGTTGATGAGAATATGAGAGTTTGGTAAAGTTAATTAAGATTATGTAGAAGCACTTAGGGTTTATGATTTGGACCTCCGACTTTCTAAAATTGAATCTTTTTCTCAAAGAAACCTTATAAGAGAAAGAAATATCAAGAATTTTCCAAATCATAGACCCCTATAAGCAAGTTGTTGGCGGAAATATCTTAACGGCTATTAATTAATTAAGAAAATTATGTTATACCTCAAACAGTACTAACGGTCACCCACAAGTACTAATTTTAGCCTAACAATACTAACTTTAAGCCCAGTCGTATTAACTTTACCCAGAAGTATTAAGATATGCCTGGCAGTACTAACTTAATACTGGCAGTATTAAGTTTATGCCAAGCAGTATAAACACCAATGTTGTTCCAACAAGCAATGTCATCATAAATTTAGATTCTCACAAGCTCTCTTTCTGTTTTTCATCTCATAATTTCTCTCATTTCTTTTTCTCTCTGTCTATTTTCCATACTCATATCTCTCTTTCTATTTTTAAGCTCACTGAATCTCTCATTTCTTTTGGCTCACCAAGTTACTCTTTTTGTTTTTATATCACAAATCTCTCTATTCTTTTGAGCTCACAAATGCAGACAATTTTGTACAATGTGCCATTAATTCTATTAGTTTGCATACCGCCTCGTATATTATGAAGCCACATCCAAGTGTGAGAACTCTTGAGATAGGTGGATCATTGGACTATTTAGATTTAGTCTCAAACCTAGTTTGAGCATCTACACCCCTCACCCAATATGGTATCTTGGCACATGGGAACCACTACATGAACCAGTTCCTAGGACTTGTGCTCATTAAATGTAGCCGTGATTAATCGGATCCTAATAATGTACCACTATCTTGTTCTGCTTCTAAGCTAGAATTCATAAGTGGCTGCCCTTTCAAGTCTGTCCACCCAACTCCTCCATTGATGATTAATTTTGATGATCGGCGATGAATACGATTAGGGTTTGTAATTGAGAGTGTATGAGAGAATTTAGATGAAGTTACTGTATGATGGAGAACGGTTTTATTGAGTTAATAGCAAACCTACTAGCGAAGAAACTATTATATTTACACTAAACCCCCTCATCAGTATTATCCCCAATGGTAATAAGAAGCAGTAACGGTAACCCAGCAGTACTAGCTTTGGCTCAGCAATACTAACTTTTTCCTAGCAGTACTAACTTTCACCCAGCAGAACCAAATCCTACCTAGCAGTATTAACCTTACAACTACTAATTTTAACTTCAAATTCATCACTAATACCATCTTCAAACCACATCAATCATAAATCTAATAAACACATCTTCAGAGATTAAGTAATCCAATGCTAGCAATCAGAAAGTTAAACCTGCTAACATCAAATGCCTTTATGAGTACATCAGCAACATTATGATCTATATGTATCTTAATTACTTGAATGAGCCTCTTCTCATAAGAATCTCTGATGAAATGGTGCCTTATTTCAATGTGCTTAGTTATAGAGTGAAACATTGGATTCTTCATAATACAAATGGTGCTTTCATTTTAATGTGCTTGGTTATAGAGTGAAATTGAACCCATAATCAAGCATTTGATTTTGGATCCGCAACACCTGTCCACAGCAATTAGCAGCAGCAACATACTCTACTTCAGTAGTGGATTAGGCAACTATAGTTTTCTTTTTACATTGGCATGAAATCAACCTTTTGCCAAGAAATTGACAACCTCCTGTTGTGGATTTCCTATCAAGGCTAGCTCTAACATAATCAATGTCAGAAAATGCTTCCAAGTCAAATGGTGAATCTCTAGGATACCAAAGGCCCAATTTAGGCTGACATTTCAAGAATCTAAAGATCCTCTTCACTACATGAAGATGTGAGACTTTAGGAGTAACTTGGAACCTTACACAAGCACAAGCAACAAACATTATGTCAGGCCTAAAAGCTGTCAAGTACATTAATGATCCAATCATTGATCTGTATAAATGAACATCCACATCCTCAGCTTCTTCATCCTTGAGCAATGCCTTGTTAGTCTCTTTTAGAGTGCTTAATGTCTTTACTGTAACAAAATCAAACTTCTTCAATATATCAGCCACATACTTGTCTTGGCTGATGAAGATTCCATCATCTTTCTGCTTTACCTGCAACCCTAAGAAGAAAGTGAGCTCCCCCATAGAACTCATCTGGAATCTCTTGTGCATCATCTGCTTAAACTCAACACATAAAGACTTATTTGTGGACCCAAAGATGATGTCATCAACATACACCTGCACTAACAGGATATCACCTTTGTCCTTCTTGATGAATAGAGTCTTATCTATAGTGCCTCTCCTAAATCTATTTTCCAATAAGTAGGTAGACAAGGTCTCATACGAGGCTCTAGGAGCTTGATGTAGACCATATAAAGCTTTTTCTACCTTATAAAGTTTGTCAGGGAACTGTGGATCTTCAAAACCAGGAGGTTGGCACACATACACCTCCTCTTCAATAGTAACATATAAAAAGGCACTCTTCACATCCATCTGGTACACAATAAACCCCATAAATGATGCATAGGCCAAAAATAACCTGATTGCTTCTATCCTAGCAACAGGAGCAAAACCCTCATCATAATTAATTCCTTCTTCTTGGGTGTAACCTTGTGCAACCAGCCTTGCCTTGTTTCTAACTACTATCCCTCTCTCATCTTTCGTGTTTCTATAGACCCATTTTGTTCCAATGCATGCTTTCCTTTAGGTAAATCAACCAATCTCCAAACCTTCTGCAATCCAAACTATAGCAACTCATCTTGCATTGCCTCTATCTAACTTGGATTTGTCAAGGCTTGTGTCACCTTCTTGGGTTCTATTTGTGAGAGAAAACAGGAAAATAAGCAGTTTTGATAATCTTTGTGATTTGTTCTTCTCTGCTTGTTAATGTAACTGACCATAGCATGTTCTTCAGAAATCTTGGTCATCCTCTTTGTTTGAGTAGCTGAATTTATGTCTCCATTGATCTAGTCTTTAGGATGATCCTTGTGAATTCTGGTTGTAGGAATAGGACTGACATTCATGGTTGTTTCCAAGTTGTTGAGGTCAGCCTCTGCACCCACATCTTCATCTTCATATGCACCACTAAAGATACCAGTATTTAGAAGATCAGTAGTATCCTCCAAATCAGGCATAAGAGGATCAGTTGGAAGATCATTAACAAAACTTTACCCAGCAGCACTAACAGATAGACTAACAGTAGAAACTCTGTTAGTGCTGTTAGCATAACCTTCCTTCTCTTGACCATTTTTTAACCCTCATTTGCTGGTTCTTTAGTAATCTTTTTACCAGCATCATCAGCAACTGCATCTTTTAAGCTCTGTAGACTATCAGGAAGGAATGGTAGCAGAATATATTGTTGAGTAGGTATTGCATCAACATTATCTTTGATACCTGCATTCTTATTAGTCTGATTCCATGTAGTAACTGGCTCATAATTCATAGAGTTTGTTAGTAAATCAATATCAAAGAGCCAATCTGGTCTACTCCCTGCAACATTAGGTCTGTTTTCAAGAAAGGTTATGTACAGGTTCTCCTCTACTTTCCTAGTTCTAGTGTTAAATACCCTAAAAGCCTTGCTATTTATAGAATATCCAACCAAGAACCCCTCATCAGCCTTCCCATCAAATTTGCCTAGGCGATCTAAGGTATTAAGAATGGTCACATGACACCCAAAAGGTCTCATAAATCTTATACTAGGTGGTCTACCATGTAATAGTTCATAAGGTGTCTTGTTGTAAGGCTTGGTCACTAAAACCCTATTCTAAACATAACAAGAAGTATTAACTACTTCAACCCAAAATGTAGTAGGTAAGAGTGAATCTGCTAGCATAGTCCTAGCTGCCTCTATTAGTGTCCTATTCTTTCTTTCAGCAACTTCATTTTATTGTGGAGTTCTGGCAACACTAAATTCCCTCTTAATCCCTTTCATCCCATAGAACTGATTCATGTCATTATTTTTAAACTCAGTTCCATTGTAACATCTGATGATTTTAACCTTATGATTTATTTGGTTTTCAATGCCAGTTATAAAAGTTTTAAGGATCCCACTAGTCTCATCCTTAGTGGCCAAAAAGAAAACCCAACTAAACTTACTAAAGTCATCAGTGACAACAAGGCAATATGTCTTGTGATTGATACTCCTTGTAGATGATGGCCCAAATAAGTCTACATGCAACATTTGTAAGGGTTGACTGATAGAGCTCACAAGCTTGGTCTTACAAGAGGATTTGTGTTGCTTTCCCTTCTAACAAGCAACACAAGTATGGTTATTTTCAAAAAGCTTTAAAGGTAAACCTCTTACATGGTTTCCCCTCACAAGTTTGTTCATAGTTTTAAAGTTTTTATGACCTAGTGATAAGTGTAAAATACACATATCCATTTATGCCTAAAATAACCCAATTAAACTCAAAACAGACCAAAAATGGCAAAAATATGCTTGTATTTGTGTTTTGTGTGTGCAGGTATGGATAAGTCAAAAATCACAAGAAAACAATCAAAAGCAAGCAAGCACGGACACGAGAATCAGAAGAGTACAAAAAGAAGCCAAAGATCCAAAGCCTTAGCCAATTTTCATCTACAAGGGCCAATCTTGCAATTTCTTGAAAGTTATTTATAACTTGAGAGAGAGAAAAGAAAGACAAGGACCAAATGTGCAATCCTTCCAAACTTCAACAGTTTTAACTGTCGAAAAATAGGCGCGAAACCCTTTTACTATTCACCCGTCTCCCCCATTTCACCATCCAGTCAAAAACAAAGGGCTTTTGTAAATTAAAGGGTGCGTTGGTCAATTCAAGGAAGCTCAAGCACAAATGCAAGGACAAATTAGTCTAATCAAGGGGATACTTATCCTAGCTCAAGCTCAATGCCACGTTAGCCATGGTGAAAGCACAAATTTATGTGGGTTTTGTGCTAAACTCACTCACAAAACTAACACAAACGTCACATCAAAGAATGCCAGCCTGGCAATCCTCAGGTGTCCACAAATTGATCCAACGTCCCACAACATAGATCAAATGATTGAAGAAATGAATGGCAGAGATTGAAGGTTTGGAGAGCAAGGCAAGAGGTCCTAGAAGCTTCAGCTTGGCACTATAAATAGGCTTAATTCTCACACACACAAGGGGATCCGATTTTTAGTCTTGTCTTTTTCTTTTTATCTAAGTTTTTAGTAATTTAGCTTAAATTCGTAATTTTCTTTAATGTAATTTCCTTTTTCAAGTATTGTACTCAGCTTCTGAAGCTGCTGCTCTTGGAGAGCTTTGCTTAGTAGCATTAACTGGCACTTGTCCTGACTTTGTTGCAACTGCTGTTGGAACAACATTCCTTTTAGGATGTGGGTGAGTCAATTTATTTTGGTGGTTCACCCTCTAAGCATTATTCCATACTGGTCTAATTTCCCTTTGACCAGTAACTCTTCCCTTATTATTCAACACTGGTTTTTCTACCATTTTATTGTCATGAAAATCACAGTCTTTGATTAAATGGTTGAAACTTCCACATACAAAACAAGCTTTCTTTATAAACTCAAAACCATTCCCTAGTTTCTGAGTCATCATCCCATTCTAGTTTCTTCTATTATCCCTAGGACTTTGACTTTTCCTGGGATACTCTACTTGCCTATGTGTGTTTTCCTTATTAACATAGATTTCCACAATCTCACCAATTTGACAAAATTGATGGTTTGTAAACTTTGGTTTTGTCTGATCAAATTTAGGTCTAAACACACTATCATTATCACAAAAAGAAAATCATGTCCTATTCCTTCAATGACAGACCCTAGCCCTAACATTTTTAGGCTTTTCACCGCATCCGTGAGACTGCAATATCCTTACTAGTCTTAGATATACTAAGTTTTCAGTTTTCACGTCACTTTAGACAAATCATCTAATCCAAAAAGGATAAGTCAGGTCTTGAGGGCATGTAGTTCCTAGTGTAGGGAGGGGGAACTGCATGAAACCCTTTACCTATTTTGAATCTATCATTTACTGGACTATCATCCACATCACTTTCTCTACTGTTAAACACACTATGAACCACTTCACTCTCATTCATTTGACTATCATAACCAAGACCAGTTTTGTATTTAGCACTTATTTAACTATTAATCAGTTTAGTTAGATTCTTTGATGATTCTTCAAATTTTTCTAGTTTAAGTTTCAAATCCATCTTCTCTTTTAAAGCTTTTTTTAAACTGATTTTTAAGGTCTTTGATAGAAATATCTTTCACTTGGACAATCATAACTTTTAAAAATGAAATTAATCTCTTCATAAACAACTACAATTCTTTTCATGAACAACTATCCTAGCTTCTACTGATTCTAATACCATTTGATAACCTATAATTTCTAGATTAGATTTATAAAGAGCTTTTACGTTGTTTGATCATAACCTGTTTTTGAAGAGTTTCCTTGAATTTATAGCAATCTTTAAGCAATATGTACTCAGAGTCTAAACTTGATGAACTTGATGAACCTTGGGATGTATAGGCCATTAGATCAAAGTTTGTGATGCCTTCTTCAGCCTGAAAGCTCCAATCATAACCACCTATCCCATCTTGAACAACCAAGGCATTTGTAGTAGATGTATCCACTGGTGCATTCCTTCTTGGAGCATCTCTATTTTTCTATTCCCCTGATTTCTTGGTGTCTTGTATTCTCTAGCAAAATGACCTCTCCTATGGAAGTTGTAGCATTCAACCTTTGTCCTGTCAAAGCCAACAGTCTCTTTGTCATTTAAATCCATCTTCCTTCCTGTCTTCTTTATGAACCTCTTAACTCTCATGGTAAGCATTGCCACTTGCCATTTGAGATCTATTTCTTCAAGATCATAAGCATTAATCTGTTCCAAATATTCATAGTCCAACTGTAGGGCATTGGGCTAGTTAGCAAAGAAAGAAAACATGACATCATCAGCATATGATGTAGTAGAAGCTTGATCTTTAGAACTAGCAGCAAAAACACTATAAGCAGTATTAACTATTTCATTAAGTACTGCTATAGTGATCGAGGAAAACAAAAGCCAACACATTTTGAGATTATGAAGCTTGAACTTGCTTTGCCTTTGATCTCAATTCATACACCTTCAGGTTATTAATAAAATCATCCATGGCTTAATGTGTCAGCTTAGATTTGTTTCTCATAATTAACGCAATATTGTTTCCAAGCTAATGGTAAGCTCTTATACAGCTTCAAAATTGCATCCTCCAGAAGATTAACTTCAAACCATGATTCAAGTTGACTAATAACTTTTTGAAATCTATCAAAGTTTATATCTAGTACCAATCTTGACTTGATGCAGCAAAGTTTTCATAATTCTGTTTGAGAATGGTCTTCCGTATTTTCTTGTATAAGGGTGCTATGGATTAACGGGTGTTAAGTGGTTAATGGTTTGGTTTGGGCTCATAGATTGGGCCGGGTATATTTGGTAAGGGTTTGGGCTAGTGGGTTATTTAAAAAAGGTTTAAATGGGTGTAATATATAAGTGGGCTGACCCGGGCCATTAGATGGGTACGGGTTGGCCCATTAACTTTTTCTTCGGTTACGGCTTCGGATTTGACCTTTGACTTTTCCGGAGTTGACTTTGGTTGACTTTTGACTTTGAATTTTGCTTCACGCACTTTCCGTTCTCGTGCTTGGTTTTGTCGTTTTGGCTTTGTTTTTGTCATTTTCTTAGATATCCGCTACCTGCATAATACAAATGCAAAACATATAAATACAATGTATTTTTGGTACGTTTTTGGTCATTTAAGCACGTTTTTAATGGAAAATGGTATGTGTATTTAAGCACATACCATGATCCCTTTTTAATAGATCTTACTTAGCTTGTTAAAGCTTAGTTGTGTTGGATAGATCCAAGACAACTATAATAGAAACTAAGATTGTGAATACTACAAACTATGCGGAAACTAGTTTGTAATACTAAGAAGAACAATGAAACAGTAAAATAAGATATTGCTAAACTTTCAATATATTGAACACAATTAAAGTTACAGAATAACCTAGAAACTATGAATACTAACTATGAGAAATGACTTCTAGATCTATATCTCTAACTATGCCTTAGGGTTTCTTTTATTCACCAAGAAACCATAATGGGCTTACAAAACACGTCTACTGATAATGCATATCTATTCTTAATATATCTCATGCATATCATATTAGCAGTACTAACTATTATAACTAACAACACAAACTACATAACTAACAGTACTAATAAACTAACAGTACTAACACTTTGTACTGGCAGCACTAACTGTTATACTAACAGTACTAATGACTTAGACTGTTTTCTCTAATCTTTAGTAGCAGTACAAACTTGAACCAACAACATTAAGTTATAGAAGCCTCTAATTGCCAACATCTCTTTTGGCTATAGACTCAATAGTGCACATTTGGTTTTAGTGATCGAAGGCTGAATCTGATTGCCTCTTTTTCAATATCAACAATCTCAGAGTGAGAAAGTTAATAGAAATGTGTGTAATCTCCATGAGAGACCTTAAGTGGCTAGGGAGGGTTGTGCATTGCATTACTGGGTCCATTACTATCTTTAATACCAGACAACAACTTAGTGTTTCTGATAGCATATATATTGACTCTGTTTCTGCCTAAGTGTATAGAGGGCTTCTTTCTTTTCACTCTTTATCCTTACAATTCTTTTTCATTCTTTAACCCTTCAGTGCTTACTGATAGGTTTGTTCATGTACTAGCTCCATCTTAGTCGGCACTATTCCCTTATTCTTACTTTTACTCCTTTTTTATATCATACCTAAGGACTTCTACACTAACTAGTGGATTGTCCCTGGGTAGATCCCTTGGGTTTTGGCTGGATCGTAGGAACGAATACCTAATCTTCCACCTTTTAACTCCAATTAATTAAATACATGGTCGGTCTTTTGGTATTGTTCTCAGCCTTAAAACAATTTAAAAACATTGATCAAGATACAATGATATAAATCAAAACATTTAGTACCTTGATGGTTTTAATTTTTAGAAAATGCCCCCCCACAACATGTGCATCGATATTAAAAAATGTTTAGCATATGAAGGTTAAAGCTCACACTTGAGTCCATAGAATCACATCATTAGTCATATATTTTAATCACATTTTCTCCCCTTATCAAAAATGTTAAATCTCTTGATATTTTGGATATTAATTGATTTAAATATAAATGCATTTGGGGAGAAATATGTTCTGATTATTAACAAGCCGTATTAGGAACTTTTAATACTCCCCCTTAATTTTTGAGGTTATTATATGGTGTTTGAGTACGTTAATGTGAAAAAATTTAAATTTACTAAGAAATTCTTGAAAATTCGTATTCAAACGCTATATAAGCCTAATTATAGTCTGCACTACATATTTACATATTCACAAGATTTATACATTAAGAGAGAATGACCTAAAATATAGTAGGACAAGATATGACAAAGTCATATTATCCGTTTAAGCAGCCTGAGGTCAATCCCGTAATCACTCCCACCAATGAATTTCTCCAAGCTCCTCATTAACCTTCTCTCGAGCTGCAGCTTGTCGATCTCCTTGATCATGATGCGAGACCTTTGTCGGTCTAAATTACTCCATCTTATCTTTGGCAAGTAATCCATCCTCAGGTTGGAAGCAATATCATGAAGAACAGTTCGAACAGATGTAAGCGTCCCGTCACTAAACTTGAAGAGTTTATCCAAGCACATCAACCTGTTTTTCTTGTACTTGTCTAAATAGGGGACTCCTGAGGGTTATGTATGCAGGTATTATGGAGTTCTTTGGTAGATATCGGGTCTGTATGTCTTCTGGTATTGGTTATGTTGAGGCTTCTTTATAGTGTTCTTTCGATCCAGCTGAAGGGTTCTTTCCACACGGAGGAAGAATGGACAATACGTCTGGTAAAAACATTCGTATGCCACACCAAAGTCTTATCCATGAATCTCTATCAGATATGGAGTGTTTCTTTTGTACTAAGTGAAGCAACATGTCTTTCAATATCATGTAGGTTAAGTCTTGTAAAGCACATTCCTGAACTTGTAGTAGGATGTGATCTTTCGTCTAACCTTTAATCTTTTCCAAATACCCATGTCCATACCAGTCATAACCTTTCACTCTGGTTACTGTAATAATTCTCTTTGTGGAGTAAACATCATGTTTGTACATCCAGTGGCTTGCGTATGCATAGAATCATTTTCGTTTAAGACCCCAGTGAGAAGTTCCCCAAACAGCATGTCTATCATAGGCTACCTTCATCGGACTCCATAACATTGGAACCATGTCTTCAATGCCTTAAACATTATCGTACTTAGAAGCCTTTGTTTTTGTAGTAAAAGTCATGTATTTCTTGCTAGAGCTTCCACCTTTCAGATACTCGAGGTTGTTAAAGAAGTAGTCAGCAGGAACTACTTGACGTCCTCGATCTTGAATCAACGGAAGCGGCTTGCTAAGATCAAATGGATATTCTTGTCCTTTAGGATTATTCCAATCAGGTCGATCAGTGACAGCTTTGTAACATTCTTTGAAATGATATTCAAGTTCCACTCGACTCTTGCATGTCCCTTTTAGCATATTGAAAGTTGGTCCAACAAGATGTTGTTGTGTCAGATTATCAATCTTAAGATTATGCATGACATATTTTGAGAAGTCGATAAGAGTGCTCATCAGCTCGTCAAAAGTGAGAGGTGGCTTCTCTGCTTGAGCAATTCTGCTTATCCATGTTTGAGGAGGTCTAAAATCAATAGATTTTCTAGTATTCCAATCAGGATCAGGAGTCGGAGGTCTTTCAAGTTTCTTGAACCAATCATGCTTTGATGCTTCCTCGACATTGGGTTGATCTTTAGTGTTACCCAAGTTACCTCCTTGATCTTGTGGCATCTCAAGGTCTGTAGTCTCAAATACTGGTTCCTCTGCTTGAACAGACTTGCCAAATGATTTTGGCTAAGACTTGGTGCCTTTGGATGAGCTTGACTTTGATTCTTTTGATTTAGATCCTTTTGGTGGTTCAGCATCCTTGCTCATCTTCCTTTTCTTCAACCCTTGGTCTGATCCAGCTGGAGGGTCTTCATCTTTGTTCTTGTCTTCACGGCCTCTATTTAAAGAATACACTTCACCATAAGATTCAAAGAGATCCTTGTCAAGTTGATAAGATTTGACCAGTGCATCATAGAGGTCTATGTGTTCTTTAGCTCACTAAGAGATGATGCAGCCTCGTATGTTGATTTCAGTTGAGAAGAAGATTTAGCCAAGATGATATTCTCAAGTGATTCATTGATGCTGCGCTGGATCACAAGAGTGGCAAAATCAGATACTTCCTTTGGTAAGATCCAAGGAAGCTGACTCTTGACTTCATCTTTGATTATATCTTTTATTGATTTCTCAATAAGATTAATGTGTGTCTCCTTCTTAGCTTGAGCTTTCTTCTTAAATTTTGTCGCGTATGACTGGAGAGCCGTTTGAACAGCATATCTAATTCTTGTACTAAGATGGTCATCCACCATTGCAGGAATTTGTGATTTAATAGATGTGAGGATCTGAGCAGACTAGTCAACTTGTTTGATTTGAGAAAGCTCCTTTTCCAAGGTAGAAACTCTCTGGTCAAATCCGAATAGGGATGAAAAATCTAGAAGCGTTTGAGAAAGCTTTTTTTCCAAGGTAGAAAGACTTCTTTGGAATCTCGAGGAAGTCTAAAATAGGGATGAAAAATCTACGAAGGGCAGGAATTGAGGTTGTTTAGTTGGTTAATTGTTAGTGCGGGTCAATTCATAAGTTTGGGAGTGTGGGTGGGGTTGTGACTGTGTGTAGATTAGTGGAGATGGTAGAAATGGGATCAAGAACTTGTTGGAGAACGCGTTGTTGCAGTGATGTAGAAGTTTTTGGGATAGATATTACGTGTTTACAGGTACTGATGAGAGGCGGATTGAGATGGGTGATTTGAGTGTGATCTTGAATTTTCGTCATGGTGACCTTGACATTCTCATAGAAGTGACATATTGAGTTAGCTGGACTGTGAGGAACGTTGTGTTGTAAAAGTTTACGTGTAAGTTTTACTGGTAAAAGTTCGGAGTGGAGAACTATAGAAGAGAGTCATTTGCATTGATCCTTCAGTCTTAGTGTGCTAGCAGATGAGGTGTCTACAAGTGTCAGTCATCTTTGATCGTTGCTCATCTGATTTTTATTGAGAACATCCTGTAAGATCTGTCATATCTGCAATACCTTTCCCTCTTTTTTTCATGGCTCTAGTATCTTTTGAGCCTGTACGTTCACATCCTTATACAATTCATCATACTCTTGTTCATCAAATTCCCTGTTTTTATCATTGGTTTATTCATCAGTAGGTACATAATAGTCAGGAGTATGTATGTACTCATCATCTTGTGATTCTTCTTCTTCATCAGTCTTTTTAGAATTAAGATGTAAGATCTGCTTCTGAGATCTGCAATCGGGGTGGTCCGCTTTTCACTATCTATTTTGTATCAATTATCACCATCAGCATATCACGTATCAGCGCATTCTCATCAATCATTAACATCATGTTTGCTTATCATCATATTTAACACTTATCTCATCATTTGCTATTCATGCAGTTTGCGCAGCTATTTATACCTCAGAAGATTCCATTTTCACTTTAGAATGTTCTTTGGGTACATCGGGAACCCCTGGTTTAGTACCAATTCCTTCATCTGTACCAGTTGTCTTGTCTTCGGACTCATCAGGAACCTTTTGTTGGGAACCAACTCCATCACCTGAGCCACTTAGATGAAGCATGTGAGAATCCTTTTTGCTTTTCTTAAGAGCTTCTTTTACCTGAGCAACTTCAAGTAATGCTGCATCAGAAAGTAAATCCATGCCTTTTCCTCTATCAACCTTAGCAGGTGCTTTTTTCTTTGATACAAACACACCAGGAGTATCTCTGATGACAACACCTGTTGTTGGTACAGTAGTAGACTTCTTGGCAGGTTTCTTAGTTTTCTTAGGTTTCTTTGCAGGTTCTTCTTCTAAAATAGGAGAACAATTATCGTGTATCAAGGAGATTTTAAGCAACTCTTCTCTATACCTTCACCTTGCTTTAGTTGGAGTAGCTCCTTTACAACGTGACAAAGTTCTTAATAAAGTCTTGTATGCTTTAGAATCTTTGATGCCTTGATTAATCATCCCATCAGGAATTAGTGCTCCATACTTCTGATAATCTTCAGTTTTGGAAAACATACTTACGAAGTAAGTATCCCACACTAAAGTATAGATCAACAAAATGTTGAGTGAATATTTAGTAGCATGTTCATCAGGCTGGAACGTCTGGTTTTTATCTTTAGAGACGAAATGTCGATGATGACTTTATTGATAGTGGGTGGGTTGGTGTTCTTTACATGCGTGGATTATATCTCTTGGTGATGATGTCATCTCAATCTCATATAAGTGTTCCCAACAAGGAGTGCAACAACAGTCTATATGTCCTATAACATGTCTTTAGTTGTATCTTACACCTATAATATTTGAGCTCGTGATTCTCTGAGCCTATCAAGTTATGTCATCACTGTCCACTCGTTGGGAGAGAGAGGTCACAATCATTTGTGATTAGGCAAGAGAAATGGATGTGTTAGCAACAAATGTTCTCTAGGGTTGGTGCATTTGATCAGTATGGATTGCAGATAGCATATCACACTTGCCAAAGTAACCATGTTCCTGGATAAATGAAATCAATTCATCTTCGGATGGTGGTTCAATAAAATATTAGTTGTGGAGTCTGGGAAAAATCTGGATAATTTTACGAAAGACTTTAGTGTCAACTCGGCATTTCTTCTTATCTAGCTTAAATTTGTATGCATCTATATCTCTGATCTTTTTGATTGTGTTCCAGAATTAATGCATGTAAATTTTAGGGACTTAGCAGTGATCAGGAATGCGGGATAGTAAGGAGAGAGTTTAAATACATCCAAAGTAACTTGATATGTGGCTTCTCTTTGTGGCTTGCTAAAATCAATTCTTGCATTGCATTTTTCAATCTTTAGTCTTTTCTAAGAGCAACCAAAGCATTGTCAAGTGCAACTTGTTGAGTGACAGCTGGATTCATGTTTTCGCTAAGAATATTCCAATACAGTTCACATACAACCAAATTTATATATCACTGATTGACCTATTCTGATTCATGGGTTTAAACATAAAGAAGCAAATTACAGACAATAACAGGATAGATTTAACACATTTTATCAGGCATTCAGACAAAGTATAGGACGAAAGACATTTATCAGAAGGTCAACTTAAATGGTCACAGACCTAACAAGAGAGTCAAAAAACACAGGTCAATGTAAGCACAACAACAGATATAAAGGAGACATATTATCTTTAAATGAGTTATCAATTAAATCATTTTAGAAAAAAAAAAAACAAAAAACATTCAACTATTAAATGATCCTATGTATAAATCACCGCCTATAACTGGTATAAATCGCAGCCTAAAATTATGTATAAATCGCTATATATAACATGAGTGTATAAATCGCCGTCTATATACAAGTGTATAAATCGCCGTCTATTCATGAGTGTATAAATCACCGTCTATACACGAGTGTATAAAACACCGTCTATACACGAGTGTATAAAACGCCGTTTATACACGAGTGTATAAATCGATGTCTATACACATGTGTATAAATCGCCCCCTATAAACTTTGAAATTCACAAATCCAAATTTTATAACACTTAAACCACACACAATCATGAACTAAGTATATATAAACAACATATATTAGTTATAACAAGGATCAACCACAAAAATTTACTTAGAGTCTAAAACAAGTAGATTTTCATACTTTTTACTCAAGCACACAATATCATCATACAAGATATGGATATTCTCACTCAAATGCATTCAAGAAAACCTTCTAACACATATTAAACACAAACCCATCACAATTTTCAAGTCTTTCTCTAATACCCATATTTTCGTGACAAAGAATCAAGCAAAACGCATTCGTTTGTTAACCCCATAACAAACTATTATAAGCGAGTAATCTACACACTTTAAGCATCAAAAGCCCTTAATCAATTTTGGATTTGGTCAACTTTTGATTTTCACTAACCCTAAACCAATTTCTAGGGATTTCGGGCAAAAATTCGTGATTCAACCTAATTCCTTTAATCATGAGATGTTTAGATAGTAAGGAACATATTAGTAGTTTACCTCAAAGCTTGAAATGCACTTATTCTAGGTGTTTTTGAGGATGACGATTTGAAAGAGTGGGAGGGAAAAAGTTTGAGTGTGTTTGTGTTTGTGTGTGAAAGTGACGAGGGAGGGAAGGGATGTTTGTGTTAAAAACTTTTCAAGTTTGGCACAAATGCCCCCTAAACTATTAACTCCTTTCTATTTTCATTAATAACATTTCTTAAGGGTTAAAACTAGTTTCACATTTAACACATTTAGTCCCTAAAGTATTAAAAGCTAAAACTAAGCCTTAAATTTTGCTATTAAAACCCTAAAGGCATAAACACATAGCATATAATGCATACATAAGTTAAAATTAATTAACATTACAAAAAATATTATACCATTATTATTTAAAAACCTTTTTCCTTTTATTCCTTAATGACTTTTGAAGAACAAATTTGACATTGTATACCCCTCAAACAATGACCCATTTTTTATTTAAAGAGCTGTAGTCGTTGTTTGAGTGATCAAATGGCTTGAAAAATCATTTTCTAATGAATTACTGAGATGATTATTTTATTTTTGAAAATCAACACCATGAAAAATCATTTTCTGATGAATTACTGAGATGATTGTTTGATGAGCAACTAATCTAGCCTTATTCTTTAGTACCCCGCCAAATTTGTCTGTCTTGATCTTGTAAATCCACTTCAGTTTGATCAACATGACTCTATCTGGACACGACACCAATTCCCAAAATTCTAGTCTTTCAAATTCATGAATTTCTTCTTACATTGCATCGATCTTTGACGGTTCCGTCATTGCTTTTTTGAAGTTCTTTGGTTCTACAAAAGTTAGGAAGGCATCAAAGTAACACCACATGGCATCAGTTTTGAGTTGCTTTCTGGTGGCGACAGAGCGAGAAGGATCTCTGATCACATTTATTATTGGATGATCCTTAGTCCATCTTCCAAGTGATTAAAATGGAGTGTGGGATAGTCTCACATTTAATGACGATCCTTGAGAAGTCGAGTCTTCATGAAGAGATTCGTGAAGTGGATCATCATTAAAATGTGGCGTTTTTGGTGATTCTTCAAAACCTTGAGACATAATTGGAGAATGTTCTTGATCTGGTGTTGATGGAATACTTGTTGATGGAGCATCTTGGTCAATTGACGTAGACACGGGTGAATCGGCTAAATCAACAGCTCTTGGTGCATTTGTTACTGGAACTGGAGAGACAGAAATTATTGGAGGATTGGAGTATTCATCGAACATGGGTTGGAACAAACGATCCCAATCATCTCTTTTTGGTGGATCACAAGGTTTTTGAGGAATAGGGTTTGTAACGAGTCATGAACTGGATGTTGCAGGAGTCATAAATTGGGATCGAAAGCTACCAGAAGAAGATCAACATCACCAAACCAGAGACATACAAATCCGACATCTCCAAAAGAACTCTATACACTGCATACAACAACCCTCAAGGAGTCATCTATCTAGACAAGTACAAGAGAAACAGGTTGATGCGCTCGGATGAACTCTACAAGTTCTGTGATGGCACACTCACATCTGTTCGAACTGTTCTTCATGATATTGCTTCCAACCTGAGGATGGAGTACTTGCCACAAATAAGATGGAGTAATTTAGACCGAAATCGGTCTTGCATCCTGATTAAGGCGATCGGCAAGCTGCAACTCAAGAGAAGGTTAATGAGGAGCTTGGAGAAATTCGTTGGTGGAAGAGATTATGGGACTGACCTCAGGCTGCTTGAACAGACAATACGATTGTGTCATATCTTGTCCTTCCATATTTTAGGTCATTTTCTCGTAATTAATAAATCTTGTGAATGTGTAAATATGTATTGTAGACTATAATTAGGCTTATATAGTGTTTGAGTACGAATTTTCAAGAATTTCTTAGTAAATTCAAAAAAATTTCAAATTAACCTACTCAAACACCATATAATACCCTCATAAATTAAGGGGGAGCATTAAAATGTTCCTAATACGGCTTGTTAATAATCAGAACATTTTTCTCCCCGAAAGCATTGATATTTAAATCAATTAATATCCAAAATAGTAAAAGATTTAACATTTTTGATAAGGGGAGAAAATGTGATTAAAATATATGACTAATGATGTGATTCCATGGACTTAAGTGTGAGCTTCAACCTTCATGTGCTAAACATTTTCGAATATCGATGCACATGTTGAGGGGAAGCATTTTCTGAAAAGTAAAACCATCAAGGTACTAAATGTTTTTATTTATATCAACGTACCTTGATCGATGTTTTCAAATGGTTTTAAGGCTGAGAACAATACCAAAAGACCGACCATGTATTTAATTAATTGGAGTTAAAAGGTGGTTAGGTATAGGTGTTCGTTCCCACGATCCAGCCAGAACCGAAGGGATCTACCTAGGGATAATCTACTAGTTAATGTAGAAGTCCTTGTAACACCCCCAAATAGGGTCGCAGAGGAATATGGACATGAGAGTGTTACATCATAGATCAATAGCACAAGATATGAGAACGACCTCTAAATAAGTCATTTAAAAATGATACATTGGATTTAATATACTTGTTTGTTACAAAAGCTCAAGGATTAACATGTTCACTTGTAATTGTAAAGATTTTAAAACATAGCAAATATCCCTAAAATGTAATGCATACAAATCTTTATAGTAATGTGACTTCAAAATGATGATCACCAGTGTATCCTTGTTTCTTCCCTTATTGACCTGAGAAAAACATGCTTTAAAACGTCACATACACTTTGGTTAATTCACAGGTTAAAGTAGTATAAAGTAGTACTGCAAATTTCCAGGTGTATGATAATAACGAATACAATATCACCAAAAGTAATTACGAAATGCACTAAGCTCATGACACTGAGGCTCAAAATGTATATGTATGCAAGTTAATGCAAATAATGTGCCCATGTAGATGTTCAACCCGAAACATCCAAATTGTTCCGACATGGTATACATTCTTTGTCCGGCACAGTGAGCGCTACTCACCCGAACAGGGATGTCAATCCCAAATTGATTTATTCATAACATTCGCGCTTACAATCCAGTAATTAACAGTTCATGATTCTTGTGGCATAGTGGGTTAAAGCTACTTAGGAATTCGTATTTGATTAAAGTGTAATTGCGTCCATTTTTAAAAACACTGCATGTTTCTCACCCCCAGAAAAAGTAAAAAGAAAAAGAGAAAGGTTTGTAAATCATTGTAATTGTATAAAAGCGGGGGTTTTTTTTTTTTTTTAATTTTTATAAATTTTTTTTTTTTTTTTTTTTTTTTTTTTTTTTTTTTTTTTTTCTATAAACTCACCTCAAATGAATGATTGATTATCTAAATCAAATAAGTGAATCGTCTTAGGAAATCCGAATGCAACCTAATTAATTATAGGCCGTATTAGTATAATGTATTTAATGTAAATACAATATCACATGTTATATAGTTACACCATCACCTAATAGTTTTTGTTTAATTTAAAATGTTGAAATAATAATTAAATTGTACTTTGTTAAATAAAGGTATATGTATTTATACTTGTAAAATAAAATGCTATATTTGCCTATCAATTTATTATTTTATCATAATATGTGAGTTAGTATTTTTATTGATTATATAATGATAATATAATTAGTTTAATTGTTTTTATAAAAATAGTGCACAAGTATAAAAATAGTGCATAAGGTTTTATAAACCTTATATCTTTATCGTTTTAACTCTGTTTTACATGTTATTTATACCTATGGATTCGTATTAAGAAATTTTATCAAAATATTATTTTAGCTACTGATGAACAGTAACTTTTACAGGTTATGTAAAATATATAAAATTACTTTTATGTATTTTATTGTATAGAACTTGCAAAAAGCATAACTCATTCATTTTAATTCCGTTTCGCTTGTTTTTTATATGTATGGATTCGTGACGGGATAAACTATGTAAATAAAATACTTACTGGATTTATAAAAATCCGTGTCAACTCAGAAAAGTCAAAACAGTTTATAAAAATATTTTTATAAACTTAAATCTTGCAAAACTTGTAACTTATTCGTTTTAATTCCGTTTTTCGAGTTTCTTATATGCTTGGAATCCTTATGACAAGTACTATCATTATTAAATATCCCCATGTTTTTACCAGACCAGAAACAGTAATGGTTTTTATAAAATAAGATTTATAAAAACACTTTTATATATTTAATTATCGTAAACTTGTAAATCTCATAACTTCTTCGTTATAGCTCGGTTTTTCGAATTTTTTAAATGCTCACGATTCTTATAATATGTACTATTTTAATAAAATGATTCCAAGATTTATAAAAATTCGTATTTTAATAGTAGCTTTAAAACAGTAGTTATATATATATATATATATAAATATATATATATATATATATATATATATAATATAATATATATAATCTATATAATATATATAGTATATATAATATAAATATATATTTATAAATCTAATTTTGTAAATTATTAGTGGTTTTAAATTTGTATAAGTCTTTACAATGCTTTATACCATATGTCATACATATTTTTGGGCCTCTAAATTGTCCATCATGATTGTCCAAGTATCAAGTCCTCGTGCCAAATTATACATAACTTTATAATTAAAACTTTCAACAAATTAATTTATAACTAAACTTTAAATTACCAACATAATATAAATTTTTTTCTTGGTTCTATCACAATTTTACATCGTTTTAGAATAAAAATAAATAAATTTGAATTTCATGATTGACTTGTAATATAGCATACATGCATAAAAACAAACCTAGGTGGGTTAATAACATACTTACAAATATTAAGATAAGTAGATGAATAAATCAAAGGTTAGGGTTCAAGTAGACCTTAGAGAAGTGAATGAGAATGAAGAACATAAGCTTATAAGCTTAAACCCAATATACTTCCAAGAAAACCTTAAAAACCCTAGCTTACTTCTTGATTACAAACCCTTGCAAACTAATGCCCAATCTTCCAAACCACCTTGCAACACCTTAGATATTATAACTAATAAGCCTTGTATATTTGAAAAATCAACACTATGAACATCTTAAAAAACTAAAGTTGGTTGTGGCTTTTTGTTGGAATGGGGAAGGTTTTATGTGAAGTTTACTTGCAAATGTGTAGTGTGTGTGTTAACTCTTACATGGTACCATCTTATATACTAGAAGTTTTAAGCTATACCATGGATGAAAAGGGTGGTTTAGGGTACTAAAGGTACAAGTGATGTGCCAATTACTAGAAACTTGGTTCAAGGTGTACTTGGTGGGTTTAAACATGTGCTTAATACTTTGTAAGTGAAATTTAAAAGTTGGTCTTGTGTTTTTCTTATTAGATCCGGCCCTAGTGGGTTTATTATAGTTTAATGATATAGTTTTTATGTATTGGGTATAAAAGTGGGTATTTGTTTGAGTATAGATGGTTATTGGTGCTTCTAGGTATGCCTAAATGTATTTTATTGCGAAACGTAGGCGCTTTACGTAACCAACAAAAATAAAATATGAAAAGTTATAAATTATACTCGTAATAATTGTATAACACTTGCTTGACGTAAGCTTTAACTTGTTTGGTATCCGTTTACGTTGAATGATGATTTTTAGTTTACCCGTTTTAACTATACGATAAAAATTAAAAGTGAACGCGTAAAACTCTAAAAATAAATAATGACAATGCTTGATTCAGAAAATGACCTGAAAATACAGATTGTTACAGTCTTCTCCCGTTAAAGGAGCCTTGTCCTCAAGGCTCAAGATGCGGTACTTGTCGAGGGTGCGGTTTTTATGAATATATGTGGATACTTTTTTCGGATCTGATCTTCACGTTCCCATGTGAACTCAGGACCTCTCCTAAAGTTCCATCGAACTTTTCTAATAGGTATGTGGCTTTACTTCAACCGCTTGGCTTCACGATCCATAATTTCCACTGGTTATTCAACGAAGTGGAGCTTGTCATGAATGTTGTGGAAATCGTAGAGGGGGGTGAATACATTTCCATTTAAAAATTTAAAACGTTTCATATCAAATTGCCGATCAAGTTAGACGCAATGTGAAAAGTGTGTATACAACATTTATATTCACTATAGCATAATCATAAGATTAACTTATATCTATGGCATAATTATCATCCAAACAATATAAGCAACCATTCACACGCACATAGATATGATGCAAGTATAAATGTAAAGCAATAGCGTAAAAAATGTAAGGAGAAAGGTAAAAGGAAATGCAATCCGGACGTGATGATTTATAGTGGTTCGTCCACAAGCACTCTACGCCTACTTCACTCCCCGAGTACTCAACTCGAGAGTTACTTCACTAGTCAACAAGCTCCCTTTAGGCGGAGAAAACCGTACACAACTTAGATTACACCAATTTTTGACACTAAGCGAAATGTTGAGTTCTAATCCTAGCTAGAACCAATCTATCACAATACAACACACCACTTCACAAAAATTCACAACTTGGCTTCACCACGCGACTTGCTCTTCACTCCATAACTTCACTTCAACTTCACGACTTCTCTACCCTTCACAACTTTTCTATACTTCACAACTTCACTTCACTTCAACTAGACACTACCTTGATCACACCAATCTAACACTACTTACTAAGATCACCACGATCTAACAACTATACACACCATGATCACCACGATCTAACTATTATACAAGTTTGAAATATATGGACTCGATCTATACATTGTGAATGTAAGACATGTCACGAATGCACTAACTAAACTACATAACTTCGTATCTTAATGATAACGAGAGTTCTTCTCTTGCACTTCGAGGAATAAGCTTGAATCACTTGGAAACAAATGCTTAAGATTAAATGATCAAAGGATTGAAAGGAGAGTATAAACTGATTTAGAACAGAAAGAAAGTGTGTGCAAAAGGTGAGAAAATCAGTGGGGAATAGTCCAGTATTTATAGGCCAGCTGAGCTGGATTTTTGTCTGGGCGGTCCCCTTAAATAGGGGCCGGTCCCCTTAATAATTAAGGGGGCCGCCCTTTATAATTAAGGGGGCCGCCCAGCCCAGACGCTCCCTTTTTTGTCTTTTCTAGGGGAGGTGTTTTCTAGAACATTTCTAGCCGTTTTTAGGTAGAAAATTTGAATTCAAAATATTTATTTGAATAAAATATTTCTTTTAAATCTAAAAATGTTTTGTAAAAGTTATAAAAATTGTTTTGTGACATTTTTATAAAAAATGTAAGGTTAAATAAAAATTCCTTTGATCATAAAATAAATTAAGCATTTATTTATTCATACCTTAAGTGATTTACGTCGAGTGAAAACTTTGTTGATGCAGACTTGAGACGTCGAGAGATATTGTCGTATGAATGCATTGATGATTTGTGATCACAATTAACTTAAGCACTTTACGTTATGTGTTATAAATAACATGTTTGTCATCACCAAAACATGAAGAGAATGTATAGATTAAATAACGCAATATTTCTACCAACAATCTCCCCCTTTTTGATGATGACAAAATATGTAAACTATAACTCATAGTAAAAAATGGTATAAGTTCCTTGTTTACACGTCTCCTCCCTCTTTTGTCGAAGCAAAAAGTTGGACTCTTAGGTGAGACTTATACTACACTTCAAACCTTGAACCAAAGAGGCGAGCTTGCATCATCTCCAGTGAAGTCTTGCTGATATCAACCCCGTTTAATCATCCCAAGATATCTACATTGACACTCGAGCACCCTTTAGCTCATTGCACTCCTATGACACTTGCGTTCCATGTATATAGACTCTAGCGGATCCATAGATCAAATTTGTTGCAAACTCTTAACCTACATCAAGGGTTAGTTTCATGCAACATAATATATATATATAGGAGAGATATTAAAGGGTTGGATACTGATATGTGTTTAAATACACATACCATTTCATATTAAGCGAACCTAAATGGCTAAAAACGTACCAAAAATACATTGTATTTGTATGTTTGCATTTGTATTGTGCAGGAAACGGATATTCAAGAAAAAGAGCAAAAAGAAAACCAAAGACAAACAAATCCAAGCACGGAGTGGAAAGGGCAAAGTCAAAAGTCATCAAAATGAAGAAAATACAACTTGAGGGGCTAAAACTGCCAAGCCTAAAGTTGTATTACAAAAGATTAAAAGACAAGGGTCAAAGTTGCCAACCGAGTAGATATTGCATTTAAGTTATACATCTTCAGGGGACCAAACTGCTAACTCCCCCAAAAAGTCTTCTTTCCCGCCCCTAAAAACCCAGTTACAACTGGTATGTCGCCCCATACCTTCTCCTCTGCAAAACCACTTCTCTCCCTAGCCAAATCATTTCATCCACCCTACTACCACCCCCCCCCCCAGTTGTATAAAAGCCATGTTGGCAATCCCTCACCTTTCCCAAGTATCTTCAATGGCTAAGATTGACTCCAAAGAAGCACAAATGAAATCAAAGGCTGGGATTTGCTTTGGATTCACCTCACACAACAAGCACACTTCGTTTTTGCTCTCCAAAGAAGCACAAGCTGCAAGTCCAAAACTTCGGCTATAAATAGAGCTTTTTGTAAGCCTTTAAGGCAACTAGTTAATCTTAGAATAACTTAGCTTAATTTTCAGTTATTTACAGCTTTTACTTTCCACATGTAAAACTTTCAAGTTTTAATGCAATTTGAGTTTTAAACTCATTTACAATTTCAAGTGTTAAGGTTCTTACTTATATTGTTGTGTGTTCCAAAAAGCAATTAGTACAGCTTGTTTCTAAGCTACCTTAATCAAGTCAATCTAAAAAGTTAAGTAGTTAAAAGAAATCACAAATAGCACTCTCAAATAATACCACAGCTTATCGGTTGGATGATAAGCAGTTCTGGGATGGGCTTATGGACTCTCACTAGCTTGTTTTATACAAGCTAGAGCTTGTAGATTCTCTATTTGACCCTGTTTTGAGCAAGGGTTTTGTAAGTTTTTCTTTTCCTTATTGTTCTTATTTTCTGCAGAACTGTTTTAAGTGCTTATTTTGCTTATTTGCTAGTTGAAAAGTGTTTGTATTACTTTACTTTTACTTAGTACTGATAGTTCACTTGTTAAAACTGTTAGTTATAAGTTAATACTGCTAGATCACTTTTTGAGCAGTTATTTAACCTTAAAGCACTCCAGTACTAAACTCTAAGGATAGTACTGCAGTTCATTTTCTGAAATTTTAAAGCTACCAGTACTAACTCAGTTACCAGTATTAACTTACACTAGCAGTACTAACTTAAGTTAGTACTGTCAGTTAAAATTATTAGTACTGTTTGTTCATTTTAGCTTATTTGTCATTTTAGTTTATTCTAGTTGCTTATTCCTTTTACTAAGTGCTTATTAGGGATAGTTAATTATCTGTTTCTTTGTTTAAATTCCGATGCGCAACAACAACCTTTGTTATTATAGATCCTAGATGAGTTCTAAATGATCTTCACAGAAGACTGATGCTGGTCATGATGATGTTACTCAAAAGACTACATATGATCAAGTCAAGGATGATGCACACGTAACACTTAAACTATTCATGACATACAAAAGACTGAAGTTCCATTGCAAAGTTCTTCTGTCTCATCTGACTTTGCCACTCAATTTCTAAACTTAGATAACATTTCACCAGCTGACAATGAAATCATTTCCATGATGAACGTTGATGTTCGTCATGAAGAACCATGTAATCAGACACCCTCACTTCTCACCATACTTGTAACAGTAATCCCTGAAATCTCAACAACTTTTGCAACAACCATTCCTCTACCTATTCCTCCTCCACACCAATCAACACCAACTCCTACACCAACTGCAACCATAATCCCTATACTTCCAGACTTTTCATCTTTATTTGAATTCAATCAAAGAGTTTCTAACTTGGAAAAGGGGCTGTCTAACTCAAACAAGCTGACCAATCTGCTCAACTCCTCGCAACTATAAAAATCATAAATTCCTGCAATGGTGGATGCCCATCTTGGCACAAGACTTGAAGATTCTATTCAAAAGGCTCTCCGGTCATACACTGCAGAATTTAAGAAGGAAGCTCAAGCTGAGAAGAAGAGATACATAGATCTCATTGAGAAATCAGTGAAAGATATTATCAACGATGAAGTCAAGACTCAACTACCTGATTGACAAGATGGAAAAGATTCAGTCGAATCTTACAGCTGATGAACACAAGGAACTCTACAAAGCATTGGTCAATTCTTACAACGTTGACAAGGATCTCTTCTTGGTATATGGTAAAGCTGTATCATTGAAAAGAGGTCGTTAATACAAGGATAAAGATGAAGACCCTTCTGCTGGATCAGACCAAGGGATGAAAAGATAGAAGACAAGCAAGGATGTTGAATTGACAAAAGGTTTAAAATCAAAGGAATCAAAGTCAACAAGTTCATACAAAGGCACCATGCGCTCTCAACCTAAAACATCTGGCAAGTCTGCTCAAGTAGAGGAGCCAATTCATATAGTTGATGACATTGAAGTGCTATAGAATCAAGGACAAGACATGGATAATACTGATGATCAACAAAATGTCGAGGCTGCTTCAAAGTATGATAGGTTCAAGAAACCTAAAAGGCCTTCGACCCCTGATTCTGATTGGAATGTTGGAAAATCATTTGACTTTAGACCACCTCAAACCTGGATCAGCAAAATTGCTCAAGCAGAAAAACCTCCTATTTCTTTTGACAAGCTTATGAGTACTCCTATCGACTTTTTAACATATGTCATGAACCATCTTAATATTGATAACCTGACACAAGATCACCTTGTTGGACCAGTTTTTAATATTCTCAAAGGGACATGTAGAAGTCGTGTGGAACTCGAGTATAACATTGAAGAATGTTATAAAGTTGTAACTGATCGACTAGACTAGAATAACCCTGAAGGAAATAAATATCCGTTTGACATTAGCAAGCCTCTACCGTTGATTATGGATCAAGGTCGTCAAGTAGTTCATGTTGACTACTTCATCAATAATGACCTCGAGTATCTTAGAGGAGGAAGCTCAAGCAAAAAATATACGACTTCCACAACAAAAACAAAGGCTGTTAAATATGATATTCAAGGCATTGAAGACACGGTTCCATCATTATAGAGTTCGGTAAAGGTATCCTATGATAGATATGTTGTTTGGGAATTTCTTACTGAGGTCCTAAATGATAACGATTCTATGGATTTGCAAGCAACATGGTGTCCAAACATGATGTGTAATCCACAAAAAGAATTATAGCAGTAACCAAAGTGAAAGTTATGAAGTGGTATGATTATGGATATCTGTAGGAGATTGAAGTTCAAAGAGAAGATCAACAATTATAACAAATTCAAGAAGGTGACATCAAACTCACCTGCAAGGAATTTGAAGATTTCTTCTCTGTATCCAAAGAAACTCTCTCATCTTTTGAAAGGATGTCATTTTTGACTTGGTGTGCATTACGGATGGATTTACCAGATGTATTGGTCTTTCTAAGCCGGTGGCAGAACCTCAACGGGAATCGAAAGATACAAAAAGAAAGCTCAATATCCCTCAAGCAAGGACATCAGTCCACATCTCCAATATAATTCCATCACACTGCATACAACCAATCCTCAAGGAATATCTATGAAGATAATACAAAAGAAAATTGTTATGGCACGGATGATCTCTACCAGTTAGTGACAGAATGCTCACATATGATAGATCCGTTCTTCAATGATTTTGCTCAAACTTGAATGGATTACTTGCCGAAGAGAAGATGGAGTAGTTTTTTAGACAGAAAGAGTCTCGCAATCATGACAAGCTATTGATAAGCTGCTGCTAGACAGAAGGTTAATGAGGAGCTAAAAATCGTTGTAGAGAGATTACGGGGAAGACCTAGGACTACTTCAACGAACCATATTAATTATGTCATATGTTGTTTTATCATTCAGTTCATACCTCGTAAACAATAAACTTGTGAATATGTAAATAAGTAGTGCTAGACTTAAAATGGGCGTATATAGTGTTTGAGTATGAATTTTCAAGAATTTCTTAGTAAATTTAAAAAATTTCTAATTAACGTACTCAAACACCATATAATACCCTCACAGGTGAGGGGGATCATTAAAATGTTCCTAATAAGGCTTATCATATATAATCTGAACATTTTTCCCCAAATAAGTTATATATATATTTGAATCAATTGATATCCAAAATATCAAGTGATTTGACATTTTTGATAAGGGGAGAAAATGTGATCAAAATATATATAACTTGTATAATGTGATCTTAAAGACTCATGTGTGAACTCCTTCCTCGTATGTGCTAAACATTTTCGGTTATCGATGCACATATGCAGGGGGAGCTTTTCTGAAAAGTAAAACCATCAAGGTACTAAATGTTTTGGTTTTTATCAAAATACCTTGATCGATGTTTTCAAATGGTTTTAAGGCTGTGAACAATACCAAAAGACTAACCATGTATTTAATTAATTAGAGTTATAAGGTGGTTAGGTATAGGTGTTCGTTCCCACGATCCACCCAAAACTGGAGGGATCTACCCAGGGACATTCCATTAAGTAGAATAGAAGTCCTTATGTGTGATATAAAAGGAGTAAAGTGAGAAAAAGAAATAATGCCGACTAAGATAGAGCTAGCACTGGAACAAACCCAACAAGGTGTTAGTTATGAAGTCTCAGTAAGCATTGAAGGGGTTGAAGAATGAAAAAGAAAAGTTAAGATAAAAGGTGAAAAGAAAGAAGCCCTCCTTACACTTAGGCAGAAACCGGGTCAATACATATGCTATCAGAAACACTAAGCTGTTGTCTGGTATTGAAAAGGTGGCAGTCTGCTCCAGCATCTGATTACTAAAACCAAATATGCACTATTGAGTCTAGAGCCAAAGAGATCATCTATAAATCTTACTAGGACACTATTCCAATATATTTGTTGCTCACACACTGTGAAAACAAGTAATAATCCTTGTGATATTTCCAGAACATTTAATTACGAAATGCACTAAGCTCATGACACTGAGGCTCAAAATGTATATGTATGCATGTTAATGCAAATAATGTGCCCGTGTAGATGTTCAACCCGAAACATCCAAATTGTTCCGACATGGTATACATTCTTTGTCCGGCACAGTGAGCGCTACTCACCCGAACAGGGATGTCAATCCCAAATTGATCTATTCATAACATTCGCGCTTACAATCCAGTAATTAACAGTTCATGATTCTTGGGCATAGTGGGTTATAGCTACTTAGGCAAATTCGTAATTTGATTTAAAGTGTACTTGCGTCCAATTGTAAAACAATGCATGTTTCTCACCCCCAAAGTTGTAAATCATTGTAATTGTATAAAAAGCGGGGCTATAAACTCACCTCAAATGAATGATTGATTATCTAAATCAAATAAGTGAATCGTCTTAGGAAATCCGAATGCAACCTAATTAATTATAGGCCGTATTAGTATAATGTATTTAATGTAAATACAATATCACATGTTATATAGTTACACCATCACCTAATAGTTTTTGTTTAATTTAAAATGTTGAAATAATAATTAAATTGTACTTTGTTAAATAAAGGTATATGTATTTATACTTGTAAAATAAAATGCTATATTTGCCTATCAATTTATTATTTTATCATAATATGTGAGTTAGTATTTTTATTGATTATATAATGATATCATATAATTAGTTTAATTGTTTTTATAAAAATAGTGCACAAGTATAAAAATAGTGCATAAGGTTTTATAAACCTTATATCTTTATCGTTTTAACTCCGTTTTACACGTTATTTATACCCATGTATTCGTATTAAGAAATTTTTATCAAAATACTATATTTATAATATTTTAGCTATTGATGAACAGTAACTTTTACAGGTTATGTAAAATATATAAAATTACTTTTATGTATTTTATTGTATAGAACTTGCAAAAAGCATAACTCATTCATTTTAATTCCGTTTCGCTTGTTTTTTATATGTATGGATTCGTGACGGGATAAACTATGTAAATAAAATACTTACTGAATTTATAAAAATCCGTGTCAACTCAGAAAAGTCAAAACAGTTTATAAAAATATTTTTATAAACTTAAATCTTGCAAAACTTGTAACTTATTCGTTTTAATTCTGTTTTTCGAGTTTCTTATATGCTTGGAATTCTCTTGACAAGTACTATCATTATAAAATATCTCCATGTTTTTACCAGACCTGAAACAGTAATGGTTTTTATAAAATAAGTTTTATAAAAACACTTTTATATATTTAATTATCGTAAACTTGTAAATCTCATAACTACTTCGTTATAGCTCGGTTTTTCGAATTTTTTAAATGCTCACGATTCTTATAATATGTACTATTTTAATAAAATGATTCCAAGATTTATAAAAATTCGTATTTTAACAGTAGCTTTAAAACAGTAGGTTATATATATATATATATATATATATATATATATATATATATATATATATATTATAAATCTAATTTTATAAATTATTCAGTGGTTCAAATTTGTATAAGTCCTTTACAATGCTTTATACCATATGTCATACATATTTTGGGCCCTCTAAATTGTCCATCATGATTGTCCAAGTATCAAGTCCTCGTGCCAAATTATACATAACTTTATAATTAAAACTTTCAACAAATTAATTTATAACTAAACTTTTAAATTAACCAACAATTATATAAATTATTTTTCTTGTGTTCTATCACATTTTTAACATCGTTTCAGAATATAAATAAATAAATTTGAATTTCATATGAGCTTGTAATATTTCATAAATCATAAAAACAAACCTAGGTGGTGATTAACATAATTACAAATATGTAAAATAAGTAGATGAATAAATCAAAAGGTTAGGGTTCAAGTAGACCTTAGAGAAGTGAATGAGAATGAAGAACATAAGCTTATAAGCTTAAACCCAATATACTTCCAAGAAAACCTTAAAAACCCTAGCTTACTTCTTGATTACAAACCCTTGCAAACTAATGCCCAATCTTCCAAACCACCTTGCAACACCTTAGATATTATAACTAATAAGCCTTGTGTATTTGAAAAATCAACACTATGAACATCTTAAAAACCTAAAGTTGGTCGTGGCTTTTTGTTGGAGTGGGGAAGGTTTTGTGTGAAGTTTACTTGCAAATGTGTAGCGTGTGTGTTAACTCTTACATGGTACCATCTTATATACTAGAAGTTTTAAGCTAAACCATGGATAAAAAGGGTGGTTTCGGGTACTAAAGATACAAGTGATGTGCCAATTACTAGAAACTTGGTCCAAGGTGTACTTAGTGGGTTTAAACATGTGCTTAATACTTTGTAAGTAAAATTTAAAAGTTGGTCTTGTGTTTTTATTATTAGATCCGGCCTTAGTGGGTTTATTATAGTTTAATGATATAGTTTTTATGTATTGGGTATAAAAGTGGGTATTTGTTTGAGTATAGATGGTTATTGGTGCTTCTAGGTATGCATAAATGTATTTTATTGCGAAACGTAGGCGCTTTACGTAACTAACAAAAATAAAATATGAAAAGTTATAAATTATACTCGTAATAATTGTATAACACTTGCTTGACGTAAGCTTTAACTTGTTTGGTGTCTGTTTACGTTGAATGATAATTTTTAGTTTACCCGTTTTAACTATACAATAAAAATTAAAAGTGAACGCGTAAAACTCTAAAAATAAATAATGACAATGCTTGATTCAAAAAATGACCTGAAAATACGGATTGTTACAGTCTTCCCCCGTTAAAGGAGCCTTGTCCTCAAGGCTCAAGATGCGGTACTTGTCGAGGGTGCGGTATTTATGAATATATGCGAATACTTTTTTCGGATCTGATCTTCACGTTCCCATGTGAACTCAGGACCTCTCCTAAAGTTCCATCGAACTTTTCTAATAGGTATGTGGCTTTACTTCAACCGCTTGGCTTCACGATCCATAATTTCCACTGGTTATTCAACGAAGTGGAGCTTGTCATGAATGTTGTGGAAATCGTAGAGGGGGGTGAATACATTTCCATTTAAAAATTTAAAACGTTTCATATCAAATTGCCGATCAAGTTAGACGCAATGTGAAGAGTGTGTATACAACATTTATATTCACTATAGCATAATCATAAGATTAACTTATATCTATGGCATAATTATCATCCAAACAATATAAGCAACCATTCACACGCACATAGATATGATGCAAGTATCAATGTAAAGTAATAGCGTAAAAAATGTAAGGAGAAAGGTAAAAGGAAATGCAATCCGGACGTGATGATTTATAGTGTTCGTCCACAAGCACTCTACGCCTACTTCACTCCCTGAGTACCCAACTCGAGAGTTACTTCACTAGTCAACAAGCTCCCTTTAGGCGGAGAAAACCGTACACAACTTAGATTACACCAATTTTTGACACTAAGCGAAATGTCGAGTTCTAATCCTAGCTAGAACTGATCTATCACAATACAACACACCACTTCATGAAAATTCACAACTTGGCTTCACCACGCGACTTGTTCTTCACTCCATAACTTTACTTCAACTTCACGACTTATCTACCCTTCACAACTTTTCTATACTTCACAACTTTACTTCACTTCAACTAGACACTACCTTGATCACACCAATCTAACACTACTTACTAAGATCACCACGATCTAACAACTATACACACCATGATCACCACGATCTAACTATTATACAAGTTTGAAATATATGGACTCGATCTATACATTGTGAATGTAAGACATGTCACGAATGCACTAACTAAACTACATAACTTCGTATCTTAATGATAACGAGAGTTCTTCTCTTGCACTTCGAGGAATAAGCTTGAATCACTTGGAAACAAATGCTTAAGATTAAATGATTAATGGATTGAAAGGAGAGTATAAACTGATTTAGAATAGAAAGAAAGTGTGTGCAAAAGGTGAGAAAATCAGTGGGGAATAGTCTAGTATTTATAGGCCAGCTGAGCTGGATTTTTGTCTGGGTGGTCCCCTTAAATAGGGGCCGGTCCCCTTAATAATTAAGGGGGCCACCCTTTATAATTAAGGGGGCCGCCCAGCCCAGACGCTCCCTTTTTTGTCTTTTCTAGGGGAGGTGTTTTCTAGAATATTTCTAGCCGTTTTTAGGTAGAAAATTTGAATTCAAAATATTTATTTGAATAAAATATTTCTTTTAAATCTAAAAATGTTTTGTAAAAGTTATAAAAATGTTTGTGACATTTTTATAAAAAATGTAAGGTTAAATAAAAATTCCTTTGATCATAAAATAAATTAAGCATTTATTTATTCATACCTTAAGTGATTTACGTCGAGTGAAAACTTTGTTGATGCAGACTTGAGACGTCGAGAGATATTGTCGTATGAATGCATTGATGATTTGTGATCACAATTAACTTAAGCACTTTACGTTATGTGTTATAAATAACATGTTTGTCATCACCAAAACATGAAGAGAATGTATAGATTAAATAACGCAATATTTCTACCAACAATCTCCCCCTTTTTGATGATGACAAAATATGTAAACTATAACTCATAGTAAAATGTATAAGTTACTTGTTTACACTTCTTCTCCCTCTTTTGTCGAAGCAAAAAGTTGGACTCTTAGGTGAGACTTATACTACACTTCAAACCTTGAACCAAAGAGGCGAGCTTGCATCATCCCCAGTGAAGTCTTGCTGATATCAACCCCGTTTAATCATCCCAAGATATCTACATTGACACTCGAGCACCCTTTAGCTCATTGCACTCCTATGACACTTGCGTTCCATGTATATAGACTCTAGCGGATCCATAGATCAAATTTGTTGCAAACTCTTAACCTACATCAAGGGTTAGTTTCATGCAACATAATATATATATATATAGGAGAGATATTAAAGGGTTGGATACTGATATGTGTTTAAATACACATACCATTTTCCATATTAAGCGAACCTAAATGGCTAAAAACGTACCAAAAATACATTGTATTTGTATGTTTGCATTTGTATTGTGCAGGAAACGGATATTCAAGAAAAAGAGCAAAAAGAAAACCAAAGACAAACAAATCCAAGCACGGAGTGGAAAGGGCAAAGTCAAAAGTCATCAAAATGAAGAAAATACAACTTGAGGGGCTAAAACTGCCAAGCCTAAAGTTGTATTACAAAAGATTAAAAACAAGGGTCAAAGTTGCCAACCGAGTAGATATTGCATTTAAGTTATACATCTTCAGGGGACCAAACTGCTAACTCCCCCAAAAAGTCTTCTTTCCCGCCCCTAAAAACCCAGTTACAACTGGTATGTCGCCCCATACCTTCTCCTCTGCAAAACCACTTCTCTCCCTAGCCAAATCATTTCATCCACCCTACTACCACCCCCCCCCCCAGTTGTATAAAAGCCATGTTGGCAATCCCTCACCTTTCCCAAGTATCTTCAATGGCTAAGATTGACTCCAAAGAAGCACAAATGAAATCAAAGGCTGGGATTTGCTTTGGTTTCACCTCACACAACAAGCACACTTCGTTTTTGCTCTCCAAAGAAGCACAAGCTGCAAGTCCAAAACTTCGGCTATAAATAGAGCTTTTTGTAAGCCTTTAAGGCAACTAGTTAATCTTAGAATAACTTAGCTTAATTTTCAGTTATTTCCAGCTTTGTAAAACTTTCAAGTTTTAATGCAATTTGAGTTTTAAACTCATTTACAATTTCAAGTGTTAAGGTTCTTACTTATATTGTTGTGTGTTCCAAAAAGCAATTAGTACAGCTTGTTTCTAAGCTACCTTAATCAAGTCAATCTAAAAAGTTAAGTAGTTAAAAGAAATCACAAATAGCACTCTCAAATAATACCACAGCTTATCGGTTGGATGATAAGCAGTTCTGGGATGGGCTTATGGACTCTCACTAGCTTGTTTTATACAAGCTAGAGCTTGTAGATTCTCTGTTTAACCCTGTTTTGAGCAAGGGTGTTGTAAGTTTCACTTTTTCTTGTTTTTCTTATTTTCTGCAGAACTGTTTTAAGTGCTTATTTTGCTTATTTGCTAGTTGAAAAGTGTTTGTATTACTTTCTCACTTAGTACTGATAGTTCACTTGTTAAAACTGTTAGTTATAAGTTAATACTGCTAGATCACTTTTTGAGCAGTTATTTAACCTTAAAGCACTCCAGTACTAAACTCTAAGGATAGTACTGCTAGTTCATTTTCTGAAATTTTAAAGCTACCAGTACTAACTCAGTTACCAGTATTAACTTACACTAGCAGTACTAACTTAAGTTAGTACTGTCAGTTAAAATTGTTAGTACTGTTTGTTCATTTTAGCTTATTTGTCATTTTAGTTTATTCTAGTTGCTTATTCCTTTTACTAAGTGCTTATTAGGGATAGTTAATTATCTGTTTTAGTTTATTTGCTTATTTCTTGCTTCTTTGTGTTTTATAAGCCTAGCAGTATTAACTTAAGCTAACAGCATTAACTTACACTAGCAGTACTAACTCAAAGTTAGTACTGGTAGTTAAAACTGTTAGTACTGTTGTTAGTACTGTTGTGTTTATCTTTATTAATTTAGCTTAATTACTTTTTGTATTTGCTTATTTAGAGTTAGTTTAGCTTATTTGATTTGTCCTAAGTTTATCTGAGCTTATTTGTGTCTTAGTGTAAAAGTTTTAAGTGTTTTTTGCCATTCCTAGCTTTTATACTTGTTCCAGCTTATTCTCTTTGCTACTTTTATGTGCTTTTGCTTATTTTTATCAGTTTTAGTGCCAAATCATTCCTTGTGACATTCGAACACAAATCATCAATCATCTTGCGATTCTCCATCTCTAGCCTCGTTGGGACATAACGACCCGGGAACACTCTATACTGCTTCCGGTTTACTTGGTCTCGCGGATTCTCATCCTTGAGTTTATTTATATCATATATATATAAGTTTTAAGGAGTAAGTTTCAGCGAGTCAAATTTTGGCGCCGCTGCGGAGGCTGAGCAAGAATATCGTTATGTTTGACAGTTTGTCTTTGAACCTGTGAATATTCTCTTCTACAAAAACATAAAAAGTACAAAAATATTTTTCAATTTTTTTAGTATAATTATCATACAAAAGCCAAAGAAAAAATCAAAAATATAAAAAATTGTCCATAAAAAATATATAAATAAAATAAACTCCAAATTTATCAATTGTTCCTAACGTGTGGAACAATACAAATTTCCCAACTCGAATCAAAGATTTAAAACTTACCAATTGTGTCGTTTACGAGGTACGGCTCATCTCAAAAAGAAATACAAACTATAAAGTGGGTATAAGGAGGGTTGTTCCAAGGAACTACGACCCGAAAGGAGAAATAAGCTTCGCGCTATTCCTACTCCTCCGCTCACCTGATTGTATTGCTTTTTGGGAGCTACCGTGAAGTATTCTGACTATTTGGGTTCAAGTTGTCTAGTTTTAGGTTCCTGTCCGTTTAAAATAGATTGTGAATACACCAAAAAAAACAAAAAATACTCTTCTTGTTCTCTATTTTAGTGCATGCGCACTCGTTCTCAAGCTCGTCGTCTACGTCAACAACAACTACATCAACAACAAGTTCCTCCGAATCTTGTTGAACTTCCCATAGTTACGATGGCTGATAATCGTACTATGGCAGAATTGCTCCAGGCTCCCACCGAGGGATACGAGGACGCAATTGTTGTTCCTGAAATCGAGGCAGCAAATTTTGAGATCAAGCATGGGTTGCTAACTCTTGTCCAGAACAAGCAGTTTTTCGGACATGACAAAGAGGACCCACATGCCCACATCCGTTACTTCAATAAAATCACCTCTACTTTGAGGTATCCTAATGTCCCGACCACATCAATTAAGTTGATGCTTTTTCCTTTCTCTCTCGAGGGGGCAGCCCGGATATGGCTTGAGAAAGAACCCCCTCGATCAATTCAGACATGGGATGACCTCGTTGCTAAATTCATCAACCAATTTTTCCCACATTCTAAAACGACAAATCTTCGGAACGAAATTACCAATTTCAAGCAAAGGTTTGACGAGTCGTTTAGTGAAGCTTGGGATCGATTCAAAGATCTTCTCCGAGCATGTCCACATCATGGATTCTCGGAGCTTCACCAACTTGATACATTTTACAATTGCTTCTACTTGTGCACGAACTCCATTGCCCACGTACAAGTAAAGAGCTCCTTGTTTCAGCTTCCTTTCGATCCT
>BQNB010001463.1:49906-62520 GCA_026074375.1 Tanacetum coccineum
ATCATATATGATTTCATAAAATCATATATGATTTCATAAATCATATATGATTTCATAAAATCGTATATGACTTCATAAAATCATAAAAAAAAGTTCGTCGAAAGTATATAGTGTCGCCCCTCTATAGAAAGATAATTTAATTCTCGTCGCGATGGTATGTTTTGTTTTGCGTAACGATTAACGGTGTGTGAGATATTTAATTTTTAAAAAAGATGTGGAAAGTGGGTTTTTTTATTTTTGATGAAAAAATGAGGGGCTATGATTGGTTCATTGGGTCTATGACAAATGTTGAGTGTATATTGAACTTTTGGCCATGTCAATATGTTACCACAACATTTGTGCGAATGTGGTTGGCTATCGACATATAAACAACTTCCTTAATATGTCTTTTTAGGTGCTTACTTTTTACTCCATTTGAACACGTTTTATCATATTTGGTACTAGTATTATTCTTTTAATGGCAAGAAGAGAAGTGTGATTTTGGTTCATTTAACACGAAAATGATTTTTAGTAACAATCTTTCTTTTCACACATTATATCATTTATCTCGTAATATATAAAATTATTTCAACGAGTTTTAAATCCACAATTTTTTAATTGATGGAGCAATTCATATATCACTATAAGCCTTATTGTAAATCGCATAAAAATATACTTATCTTATTTTATTTTTTTTTCAATTTAAAGTATCAATATTTTTTTTTGCAAAGTTGGACAATTAACAGGTTTACAAGTTACATTTTAACGACCGTTTATTTTATTATTGCAACGTTAATCCTTTATATTTTCTACTTATTTTTTAATTACACGTTTTTATTTTCAACTTATTTTTAAAACTTATACACGTTTTTATAACACATTTTTTTACACGTTTTTTATACACGTTTTTATACACACATTTTTATACACGTTTTTATACACACATTTTTTACACGTTTTTATACATACATGTTTATACACGTTTTTATACACATTTCTATACACATTTTTCTACATGCGTTTATCTACGATTTTATACATACATTTTTAAACACGTTTTGAAAGACACATTTTTATGCACGTTTTTATGCACTTTTTTAAAAAACGTGGATAAAATTATTTGTAAAAACGTGTATAAAAATATGTGTATAAAAACGTGTATAAAAATGTGTCTATAAAAATGTGTATAAAAATGTGTGTATAAAAACGTGTATAAAAATGTGTGTATAAAAACGTGTATAAAAATGTGTGTATAAAAACGTATAAAAAATGTGTGTATAAAAACGTGTATAAGTTTTAAAAATAAGTAGAAAATAAAAACGTGTATAAGGTAATAAAAAAATAAGCAAAAAATATAATGGACTAATGATGCGATAATAAAATAAACGGTCGTTAAAAATGTAACTTGCAAACCTGTTAATTGTCCAACACTGCAAAAAAAAAATCAATACCTTAAATTGAAAAAAAAAACTAGTATCTTTAATTGAAATTGAACTTAAGATGGGTATCTTTTTATGCGATTTGCCCTATGTTATAATATCAGCTAACTCGATCTAACAAGAGCATAAAAAACATGATAATTCCTTAAAAATCTATCGAGAACATAAAAAACATGATAATTCCTTGAAAAGCGTTTATGACGAGGAACAGATTAACAAAGTAGTTTGTAAAACTGAGTGTTGGGTATGACATAAGAAATATGCGAAGAGAACTGCAAGGCAATTACAAAGGGTAACTTTCTTAAATTCAAAATTTCTTAATAACTATCAAATTTCCATCTTCATAGGATTATCAATACGTATCTATCTTTTCTTTACATGCATCGTGCAGCCGAGGTTTTTTTTATAATCATGGTTTTTTATATTTTAACCGATTAATTACGAGATTTGAGTCTACCGTAACATAAACTCAAACCAGTAAAACGTTCCTCTTTTTAGGAGAGTTGGCGTCATCATCTAGAGTTGTTTGCACCTAAGAGTAAATGTTGAGACTTTCAATAGTTACAAGCTCTTTACCACTAAGCCACCCCTAAATGATAGATCTTCCCGACCCTTTTCTTTAATTTGTTAAAAAATTACCGTAAACAAAATTATGTTTTTATTACAATATTATTTATGACCTAGTTTGAATTATGAAGTATAGAAATATAAACTTTCGGACAATTATGAATGATGAGAATGAGATCAATGCTAGAAAAAGTGCTAATAGCAGCAAAAATTTTGCAACAACAAATAAACCGTTGCTAAGTTCAGACATTAGCAACTAATATAGTAATGAAATTAAGCAAAACTGAAATCTTTGGTTAGCAACGATTTTTGGTTGCTAAATTCGTTGCTAGCTACTCAAAATTTGGTGCAAACTTTCCTCTCTATTTTAGCAACGACTTTCGCTATAAATTTTGGTTGCTCAAAACTTAGCATCGAAGTTTTAATTTTTGCCACCTAAACTATAAATTATTAGCAACGAGATTGCTAATATAGATATGAACCATTCGTTGCAAAAACATTTGGTCAAAAAATTTGAACATTTTTTATGTTAAATTTATAAAAAAGTGGAGAGAAATCCTCACCTCTTTTTTTAATGCAAAAGTTAACCAATTTTATTTAAAATTTATTTTTCTTGTTACTACACTTATTGGTTTGACTTTGACGCTGATGGGGTGAAATTTTAAATTCAACTCCAAAAAGAATTTTGTAGATCTCCCTCTCTCTCTCGGTTACGTGGTTTTTTGAATCATCAAAAGCGGAGTTCGTATGAAGGAATTATGACAAAAATGGTGTAACAAATGGTGTAATTATGTCAACATATAACATGTTATCATTAATTCTTCATTTTTGTTTCTTCGCTTGATTCTTTCTCGATCCATCTGTTAGGTCTCGATTTATCTTGAATCACACGATTTAGAAAGGTTTAGAATAGAAAGAATTAAGAGATGAAGGCAAGACTTTCACAATTTTTCAAATTTTATAAAGAAAAGAGAAATGGGAGGGAAAGTGAGTTTGTTACAAGCCTTAACCATCTAATGTTGATTAGGTAGGTATTTATAAGAGAGGGAGGATTAGCTTCCATTCTTTTATTTTCCTAATTTGCAATTTAGTCCTTATTCTTTGAATAATATGCCATTTTTTACTTTAAGCATATTTCTCCTTATTACAAACTACTTTCTACTTATAAAATAAAGTAAAAACATTAATAATAAATAAAACCACATAAAGTATCATAATCGACACTTTTATGATCTAACAATCTCCCCCAAAGAGTCAGTTATTTTGGGTGTTCCCTTCTTGATCCTAGTGGTCTTCCGTTCACATACATCTCCCAACGTCTCATCTGATCATGATGCTTCAACCATTCTTCAATTTCTTCCTCAAACAGTTGCATGTACTCATCATCTTCTTTACTGAGACTTTGAGTCACATAACCATGCTTCACATCATTATTATAGCTTTTCAACCCTTCTAAAATTCTTTTCAATGTAGCATCACAAAATTTATGAATCTCTTGATGTCTCATCACTCTCTTTTCTTTCTTGCTGTTCTTGTATATGATGCCATATACGGGCTCAGAGAAGATGGAGAACATCTTATACTTCTCAATGCTAGGGAAAGTGATTGTTGGTGCAGTAAGATTGATCTTCTGTTGATAGCTTTCCACACCTATCTGAAAGTCATGTACTCTTTCCCAGATCACTGTACTTCTTATAAAGACTGACAATGACCACAGTAGTCCAATCTCAGCATAGTCACCTACCTTGCCATTAATACATAGCAAATACATATCCTCAATATCATTCTTGTTGAGGTTCTTGTAGTTTGGCTCAGTAATTGACACTATGCTACCATTTGCTCTCCTTGCAATAATCTCTGTTACAAACTTGTGCTCATGTCCTAATTCACCATAAGTCTTGATGATTTGAACAATCTTTGAATTTGAGTAGATTTCTTCTTTTGGCTTTCCAGGTTCTTTTTGTCTCTTAATGTAGAATATATTTGCATGTGGATTCTTCTAATGTTCGACACTGTATCTAGCATAAGGATTAAACTTCTTTACACATTTGTCTACCCATCTGGATGTTCTTTCTTCAATATCATCATCAGGAAAGATAACTGCATGAAACTTATATAGAGACAACACAATCTTCTCAGGTCCCGAGTTGCCTTTCTTTAGATACAATAGATCTTGATTGATCAGAGATAATGCAGGAGCTTTAGGATCTCTTTGGCAGCTTTGAACGACTGGAGTTGGTTTTTTTGGAAATGGTAACGATAAAATCTCTTTTCTGCTTTCCCCTACAATATCATTCTTCAAGAAGTTTTGCATCTGATCAATGTGATACTGATGCTTATCTCCTGAAGTGCATCGTTGTCTTAACATTTCATCAACAACTTTGCGCAGTTTAGCCTCATCTACTGTTTGTGACATTTCTTCCACAAGCTCTTGTGATACTTTCTTAGTTGGAAATTCAACATCATTTGTGGCATATGAATCCGTCCAAAAATCAAAATCATCTAATTTTTCTCGATAACCTGACGTTGACGGACCTGGTTCACTTTTATTGACTTGGCGATTCTCCAAATACATAGGTTCCATGCTCAGACGACTTTTGCCTCTTTGCACTATTCTCCCCCTCAGGATGAGCATTATCGTGAAGATCGTCTTGATCTCTTGGGCGAATGGCAGAAGGTCTACAAGGAGTATTAAAAGCTTGAAGTCCTTCAAACTTGATCTTGAGCGCTAGCCAAATTGGTAAATCATCATGTTGCAGTTGTGGATTGTCTTTCATTGTCAGATAAAGTTGATATTGTTGTTCGTGTGCAGAAGCTTGACTGGCTTGAGTTGGATGAACATGCAAAATATGACTTGACATATAGTTTCTAACAGATAAATCAACTTGAGAAAGCACACGAGCATCTACCATTTTGGTCAACAACTCTTCCATGACTTCTTGTAAGTGTTGAGCAAGTACATGAAACTTCTTTCTTGGCATGAACCTTGTCTTTAGATGTTCAAACAAATAGCCGTATCGTCCTTGCAATTTGGTATGTGCTATTTTACACATACCTTTTACCTTGTAAAACGAACCCAAAAGACCAAAAATATAATAAAAATGGCAAATATATGCTTGTTTTGTGTTTGTGCATGTACAGGTACGGATATTAAAGAAATGGACAAATATCAAAGCAAAAACGGACAAAGCCAAACACAAGAAAGAAAGAGTGCACAAGAGCCGGGAATTATCAAGCTATGGTCAACAAAAGTCAACCCTGGTCAACAATGGTCAACTCACAAAATGACAAAAAAAACCTCAAAATCCCAAATGAACCCTTAATGTTAAATCAAATTTCACCAAAAGCCCTAAATCACTAACACCGTTAGTCCTTTGTTACTAAAAGGCTAACGTTGTTATCTTTAAAATCTATAAACTCTTATAACCATTAACCCTTACCACCGAGCCCAAAATAATCCCACGACCCAAACCCCTTTATAACACCCCTAACCCAAAGTCAAAGCCCTATAAACCCTCAGTCAAACTAAACGATTCATAAACGAAAAAAAGGCGCGTAACTTTTAAAGTTACTGTTCATCTTCTCTAACCTCAGGATAAACCAGGGTCGAGTCACCTTAACCATGCAGGTAAATGTCTCAATCATTCACCCCCGCTCCTCCTAGTAACACAAAGAGCATGTCATACTTCTAGAAGTGCCAGCTTGGCGATCCGCACTCCCACATCAATAATTCAACGGATGAGATTAAAATTTGTGATGAAATTAAAGATTGGATGGTGGGATTTATTCCTTGGGTTATACTCAACGTTTTCACACTCAGAAGAAGCATACCCAAGCCATTGGCTCATCTATAAATAGATTAGGATTTTCATTGTAAAAAGCTATCTAGGAGTAGGAGTAGCTTTAGGAGTAGTATAGTTCTTATTTTCAGCTTATTTCAATCTTATTGTCTTTCAATTAATTGCATGTCTTTTTATAAGCAATGTAACTCAAGTTTATTTAATAAAATTTAAGTTTCATTTAAATTTGTATTATTTACCTTGCAATCTACTTTTATGCTTTAAATTTGCTTTAAAATGAAGGTTAAATAAGCTGTTATAAGCTCTCATACTCTCTTATAATCAGTCAAGTTTATATAAGCTTGACTGAGTTTATTGCTTTGAATTTAAGAAGTTTTGGTTTTGGTTAAGGAATTAGTGAAATAAGCTGTTAATAGGCCGAATCTGGTTTGGTATGGGTTAAATAAGCTGTCAGAATTGGACCTAGGGTTGTTAGGATTAGAGGTTAGGTCTACTTCAAGTTTCTAAGGACCACTTGTAAGTTTCAATTTATATTTCAAGTCATTTAGATTAATTTGATGCAATTGCTTATTACTGTTTATTCTAGTGCTTATTTCTGCTTCTATATGCTTAGTATCACTTGTTTGATTGTTTTGATTATCTGTTTTTGACTTGTGCTTATTGGATCTTAGTTTTCAAGATTGTGCTAAAACTTTGTTTAAAGTCCATCTCTAATTACATAATCTGTTTTGGTATTGTTCTTGCGTATTTTATGGATTAGAGTTGCTAATTAGGTTCATATTTAGATATTAAGTATTTGGTATTAAGGATTTATGAATTGATTTTGTGATTTAGAAGCTTAATTTTGTTTAAAAGTTACTTAAGGGAGTGTTTGGCACAAGGGAAAAAATGGGACAGCTTATTTCATTGAGAATTATGCTTATATGTCCTTAATATACCTAGTACATTATCTGTTGTCAAAAGTTAAGGCTTATTTGGTTCTGATTTAGTTTTTATTTGGATTCTCATTGTCTAAAGGAGTGTTTGGCATAAGCAGTCTTAACCTATGTTAAGACTGCTAATGTTGTTTTTAGGATATAAGTCAGTTTGCAAAGCTCAAATTTAGTCTTAAATAAAGTTTTTATAAGCTCAATATTAGTTTTGTTAAGTTTCTTAGGTTCATTCTATTCAAGGTTTAAATCTGAGGATTTCAAGTTTGATAGTTCAGCTTATTTGATTCATGTCTTGATAAGATGCTTTTTAGAATAATTTTCTTGTTTCTTTTGAGTCTTATATGCAGTAGAGCAATGCCTGTTTGAGTGAACATTTGCCATTTATTTCCTAAGCAAAACTGTCAAAATCTTGTGTCTAGTTTTAAGTGTTAAAAAGTCATTTTTCAATCCCATATTTAGATTAGATAAAATTGTTTTAGAGTCTGAGCTTAAAATCATAAGCTCACCGGTTGTTAATCTCAATTTGTTAAAGCTTATTTTGTAATTTTAACTTCTTTTACTAGCTTATTTTTATGGCAGCTTAAGCCCATTTACCTTATAGAAATCTTGTCAAAATCAGCATATGCTAAGTAACCAAGCACTTTTCATTCATCTTTTTCAGAGGTTATTGTTATTTCAAACTCTCTTTTCTTTGCATTTTTAGGTAGCTTATTGTATCAGCTTTATAGGGGTATACCCCATTAAGACATAAGGATCCATCCTTAGGCTTAAAAATAAGCTCAAAGGGTGTCCCATAGGCTGTTTGGTCTGCAAATTTATGCCTTCTAGCTTATTACTTTTTCTGGCTTATATGCTTAATTATCTGTGCTTATTTTTACTTTACCTTGCTTATTAGGTGCCTTAAATAGATAGTAGTAGCTTATTAGGGTCTTGTTTAGCTTTTGGAACTTATTTGGCCTAGGAAAATCCCCATCAGTTAGTGTCTTTAGTTTTTAGCAAAAATATTTTAAGTCTGTCACTTTTAGCTTATTCTAGCTTAATGTCTTTACTTATTTTAGTTTCTTCTAGCTTATTAAGAGTAGAGGATTATAAATGTTAGCTTATTTTGTGATTACACTAGCTTATTTAACCTTAAAAATAGCAACAGTTTAGCTTAATCTTGCCTTAGTGTTAATAAGTAATTCTGCCCTTATTTAGTTGCTAATTTTCAGTTATGTTTTCAATGAAAACCAAATCAGTGTGTGCTGATCCAAACAGCCTTTTTCAAAGTGATTTTCTAACTTATTTTTAATTTCAAAATTCCTTTTTATTGTTGATATGTGCTCTTTGATGACCCCACTCAATCTGTTTTAAGCTTGTAAGCCCATAAGTTTCTTTTTGCTCAGCTAAATTTAAGCTCAAAAGTAGCATTTGTGGCTGTTTTGTTGACTGTCTTTAGCAATTGTGCTTATTTGCCTGGTTTAGCTTTTCTTCTTATATTTAGTTCCTTATTTAGTTTAAATTTGCTTATTAGGTGATTGGTGTAGGTCTGCTTTTACTCAGTTAGTTTTTTTCCATTTGCTTATTTTGCCTAAGTAAGCCTAGCAGTTAGCTTGATTTAAGACTTAGTATATAATAAGTAAATCTGCCCTTATTTAGTTGCTAATTTTCCAGCTTATTTTTCAGATTTATTAAAAGTCTCTTTTTTTAATTTTGCTTATTTTTGTATGTAGTTTAAGTTTTTAAAAAGAAAAATGAAAAAAAATGAGAAAAAAGGGTGGCCATGGGGCTCGAACCCATGACCTCCCCCTTTAACACAAACGTCCTTAACACACACTCTCAATGCCAGTAGCGCCAGTAGGGCCATCTGGTTTTCTACTACACAATTAAATTCTTAAGCCCTCTTTGCCCATTAAGCTTTCAGCCCATTTTGGGCTTATTTCACAGCTTATTCAATAAGCTGGCATCTCCTTTTTATTTTTCTTAGGTTAAGCATTCTCCAAGCTACTTTTCAGAATTTTTTCATAATTTTTCCAGTTTGTTTACTATTTTTAATTAATTTTTCTTTTTAAAACAGTTTTTAATTCATAATAAATTATTAAAAAGTCAAAAAAATAAAATTCTTTTTTTCAAAATTTTCTTTTATCATTTAGGACCTAGGAAAAATAAATTTGCATTCGTAGGGTTATTTTTGCAAAATTTGTATTTTTAAAGAACGGGATTCGATCCCGTTCTCGTTTGCTTCGCGTTTTTAACTTTAAATGTTTCCGTTTTTGGTCTAGTTTTCTTTATTCTTACTTTTTAGTCATTTAGGATTAATTAAAAGTAAAAAAAATCACTTTAGGTTTAAATTTTGAAAAATTAGGTTTTAAGTCGCGTTTTTACATTCCCGTTTTTAGGTTTTATCTTAAATTGCTTTCGTTTTAGGATTTCTTTTACTTGTTTTTGCGTTTTTAATTATAGAAATAGAATCCAATCAAATTTGTGATTATTCAAGCATTGTTCACAAACCGATTCTCGATTTTCAAATTCACGCCTCATCGGGAAGAACGACCCGGGTCCGGTTTTAAACTTTATGGATAACGAAGTGAGAAACCGATACTTCCGGTTTACTATACTACTATATCCACGGAAAAAACTTACTAATACTATTAATTGATATAATTCTTATAACTATATTATATATATATATATATATATATAGTATAATATATAATATATATATATATATATATTATATATATATATATATATATATATATATATTATATAGAGTGTGTTCGTGCGTACCAAAATTTTGGCGTGCCGTTGCCGGGGAGGTGGTTTACACGATTATCTGTTTCGTTCGAAATAAAATAGTGTTTTGAAGAACCTTCCTCGTGAAGTTATTTTTCGTTTGTGAATATTTTACATTTCTATTTTCTTTTATTTTAATATTAAAAATAACCATTTGTTAATCGTTGTTATGGCTCACCTTTAGCTTACAAGCTATAAGGAAAGTTTAAGGCAGGTTTGATCAACATCACCCAAAAGGAGAAGGGTTATTTCAAAATAGCGCCTCGCTCTACCAACACCTCCACGTCTTGTACGTATTTTTTGAGAGCTACCAGTCACGTTTAATTTCGGTTACCAAAAATATTTTTATTTTAATTCCTTTTCTTATGAATTATATTTAAAAGCCCAAAAAATTCTCCGTCCCGTATTATCTCGTTTAATTATTATTTCTCATATCCTACTAAATTGTTTAATTCTTTCTTTCTTATGAACGTCATTTAACCAACGTGAGTTACGGGTTGTGGACAACATGTATGGCTTTTAATTGTTTGTCTATGTCGTGTCCGCATGTGGTGTAATCTTTCTACTTGGAACTTGTTTAAATTGCACCTTATCGATGGAAAGCCAGTCACTTGTTGTGGGTGTGAAGGCCCGTTAAGAGGAGGATTTTGTTCATTTTGCGCTTCAAGAGATGGAAATTCATTCGATTATAATCTAAATCTAAATTCTTTCAATGAATATCAAAATTTTTCAAACTACACTCCACAACCCCAGTACGAGACATACTTGTGCGAGTTATGTGGAAACAATTCTCATTATGGCTATGATTGTCCACCACGATTCCCGCGTGTCTATGGGCAGGAATCATGTTACAATCAAAACTATAATGATAATTTTTATTCACATAATTCACCAAGTTTTCTTTGTTGTGATAACTGCGGGGGTCCTCACTTGACTTTTCAGTGTCAACCGATGAACCAAAATCTATCTAATTCTAATTCTTCTGGTTTTGACCAATTTTAACCTCCGCAGTATCCTGTCATTCATCATTCTCCTCAAGAAACGAGTGAAGAAGTGTTGCAAGCTAGAGAAGACTTAATGAAAGCCATTTACACCTTCTTAAGGAAGTTTAGTCGTATACCTTTTGGAGCTAATATGGTTGATCCACTCTTACTATATTTCACATTCACTTAGTATACCCTTAGGGGCCTTGTAGTAGTCTCCATACTACCTTACTTGTGCGTTGCTCTAACAGAATAAAAAGTAGACGGCGGGTTCGTGTAATTCGTTCATGACTTAGGAAATGGTTACACAGATCATCACAAGTGTGACAAAGCAACAACACTAGGAGAAGCAATCTAGGGAGTAATACATGATTAAATAAACACAGTCTTTTATTATATTGTTATCACCAGTATTGTAAGTTAATTTTAGTTAAATAGCTTAAAACCAACTATACCAACATCTCCAATATATATTGACTTGCTTTCTATAAAATATAAAAAATACAAAAAGAATCTTCTTTCAACCCTTAGAATTCTGTTAGACCGTGATCAAGCCTTCCCAACCTATTCCCCTAGTGAATGATAACAACCTCCCGAGTCTTGCCTATACTACTACTATGGGAGATAATTGGGGGGGGGGGGGGGGGGGGGGGGGGGGGAAGGGGGGGGGGGGGGGGGGGGGTATTTATAATATATATTAGGATAATATAATATTTTAATTTTTGTTTAAATATTAGTGAGACTGCCTAGGAGTTGTAAAACTTCGTGTAGAAGACTAACGACGACCGGAATCATAATTCAATGTTTGTATTGCTTCATGGTTTGTTATTGATTCCAGATTTATGTTTGAAGTGATTTTGATGCATGGAATGTTAAAATTTATACTTATGATTTCTGAGTAGAATTAATCATATGAATGTGGCGATTAAATCACCTCTTCAGGATGCGATTAAATCTAAACCTTTTAGGAGGCGATTTAATACATCCTCTTTAGGAGGCGAATATATCCATCCCTTTAGGAGGTGAATAAATCCATCCTTTTAGAAGGCGAATAAATCCATCACTTTAGGAGGTGAATTGATCCATCCCTTTAGGAGGCGATTTAATCCATCTATTTAGGAGGCGAATTAATCTTGCAATGTAGGAGGCGGTTTAATCCATTTTTATAAGGAGGTGATTTAATCTAATTTTTTAGTACATGGCGATTAAATCAAGCCCTTTAAGAGGTGATTTAATCATATCATTTAGGAGGCAACTTAAAACATAATTTAGGAGGCAAATTAAAATTGGTTAATCTTGCAATCTAGACAAAGTTTAAGTAGGCTATATACAAAAAGGTAATACAAGGCCAATTATACATAACTTAGGTAATCTATATCACTACACATTAGTTTGAATAGGTTTCCCTTATTGGTCTAATATATTTGCCTAAATACCTAAATGTATTTTGTCTTATCTTGTTGCCTGATGACATCAAATAACGTCACATTTATACCATCATTTATCCCAAATAAACTAACCACTTTTGTATAATTATTGCAAGAATGTGTACTTAATTACTTAAAAGTGTTATTTGTAGTAATTGCGGAGTGATTTGTGAAGACATGCTAAAAGGCGCCTATTTTGGAGCTAAAACGAAGACATTTGAAGATTACTTAATTCTGACCAATAAACCGTATCCAAAAAAAGAGATACGGCGTATCAGCGCCAAGTCTTCACAAGAAAACACGTATTCACAATTCCCAATACGGTGTATTCACCTTCTGCCATACGCCGTATCCATGAAGATAACTATTCAGATATACGAAGATATTATATTTCAGGAATGTATATTGTATTGATTGTAAACTTTGTGCGCACTCCAAGGGATACACCCTAATACGCCGTATTGGCCTAGCCCAATATGGCGTATCTAGCATTTTTTAGAGGTTATAAATAGAAGACTCAAAAACGAGTTTTCAATGTGCAAAATAATATACTTCATACCATTCACATAAAGGATGATTTTCTGAAGAGAAGAAGAGCAATAAAGGTCAAGCATTGATCACGATTCCATAGAAGACACCGTGTAATTTCCTTACTCTTGTAATCATTTAATTTTTGGTATCGTTCGGTAAAACGTTTAGTTTACCTTGGTTA
>BQNB010001463.1:64543-87004 GCA_026074375.1 Tanacetum coccineum
AGGGTGGCTGCGAAGGGATGGTGGTGATGGTGACGTGGTGGTGCGACGATGGTGGTGTAGGCGGCTGCTGTGGCGGCCGGAGAAGGGGTGGCAGCGGCGATGGGGGTGCATGGCGGCGAGTGAGTGTGGGGGTCGGATAGATCGGGTGATAGGGAGTATTTTTGGATTTCACCGGAAAACTCCGCCGCAAAACTTTTCCGACGGCGGCAGGGGTGGCCGGCGGTGGGCTTGTGGTGGCCGGATATTTGGAGAGGGAGAGAGGATATATAAATGTGTGTTTTGTTATTTTGTTAAAAGTGAAACAAAAATATAAACTTTTTATATTTATATAAAAAGTTATAAAAATTTTGAAAAGTATTTAATAGTATGGGGTTGCTTTTGTAAATACTTCACAGGGACCATATGTGTAACTTTGAGTATTATTTTGTAAAATAGTCGTTCGGGACTCGTTTGAGCGACTTAACGGGTGATTCAAATCACGAAACTTGCGCCATTGTTTTTCAAATAATTTTTCCAACAAAAACGAGTATTTACTTGATAATATTTCATAATCATTTTTATAACACTTATAAAAATGTTCGTGATTTATTTAGTGAACCAGTTACGTCTCGTCCAAAATAAAAAAAAAATAATAAAATAAAAAAATTTCTAACCCATATATTCGCGTTATCAACAAACGTTTTCGAATAAAATGATGACTAAATTTATTAAATATTTTTATTTAATAAAACTGTTAATTAAATATAATTTAATTATTTTCTCGTTTCTAAATCTTGCGAGGGCATTTCAGTCACCTTCTGACTGTTTTCGGGTCTCGGTCAAAACTAAAAAGTTGTCAGGAATGTCGTTTTACATCAAATTGCTTTAGGGTCCGAATCGTGAAAACGTGATTTAGTGGTTCGTTTTTGATAAATTCTATGAATTAAATTATTTCCTTTTTCGTTTTCGAATCAAATAATTTAAAAATAAATTTTATAAACGACAACATGTAATAATAAATATGATTTATTATTTAAATATGTTCCGAAAATTGACGGTTGTTATACAAACGATCAAACCATTCGGCGGCACGATCTTGCAAGGAGTAAGGGAAGAGATGTAGACGAAGGGCGTCATCGGAGACCCCATTTACTTTCATGCTTTGGGTGACATGCAAAAATTTGTCGAGATGCTTGTTGGCATCATCACCCGGTCCGCGAAATGGACACGAATTTTGAACTTGTTGAATCATGTCATTCTTAAGTCCAAAAGTCGTTGCTTGAATTGCAATCGGAGCAATTGGTCCACCTCGACCATCTAAAGACGGTTGGCACAACTCCTCCATAGTCCGGAGGTCGGGAACTGGTAAACCACCTCCTCCGGCGGGAGGTGGTCCGGCACCACCGGCTCCATTAGCGGCCATGTCAAAAGGTTCTTCAAAATTAAAAGGTTCAACAACTACCGGTGGGGCTTGTTGTTGAGGACGGTTTTGATTTCGAGATTGGGAACGAGTGCGCATGCACTCAAACTATAAAAAGAAAATTTACACTAATTTTTTTTGGTTTTTTTTTCAACAATTTTTCACAATCTATTTTAATAACGGACAAGACACTTAAACCTAATAATCAACAAGCTTCACGGTAGCTCTTTAAAAGAATTAACTTTTAAAGGTGAGCCGTACGTCGCTAGTGACACAAAAGGCAAGTTTTAAATCTTTGGTTCGGGAACTTATTAATGGATAATACTTCAGTTGAAAGTATTATATGTTGGTGTTCTTTTACCAACTTGATGATTTTTATTGATAATTAAGGACAATTTTTTTATATTTTTGATTTTTCTTGATTTTTTTGGTTTTTATATATATAAATATACTAATAAAAGAAAAGGAAAAATATTTTTGTATTTTTGTTTTTTTATAAAGAAAATAACTCCACAAGGAAGGATCTTCAAAGCACTAATTTTCAAACTTCGAAACGACAAACGCTTATACACTCCTCCCCGGCAGCGGCGCCAAAAATTGATTGGAGTAAATTCAACCCTTTTTATATAAATATATATATAATAAATATAAATATACTTATAAATATATAACAAGGATCAAAATCCACAAAATCAATGAAACCGAGAGTAGTATATGATATGATATTCCCGGGTCGTATTCCCAACGAGGAGTGAATTGGAAAGTCGAGAGTCGGTTTGATATTTGATGTTTGAATGAAAAAGGTATGGGTTTGGTTTTCTAAATCTACGGAAAAATAAAGCAATCTATACTAAAAACGAGAAAATTACACAAAATAGCACTAAAGGTTGACAGTTAGCCCTTTTTTTTACTAATAACAAAAAAAACTAATTGTTTGGCTCTTACCCTAAATGATATATACGTTTTGAAAAAGCTAACAATAACAATCTTAAAAAAAGAAAAAATTTTGTAAACTTGCCAATAAGCACCGAAATAAGCAAACAAAAGGGCAGTATTAGCAAAACAACAACAATAAGCAACTAAATGACAAATAAGCTAAGATATGTCCTACACTACACCTATTAAGCAGCTAAGAACAAAAATAAGCTAAGAATTTAAGACAGATAAGCTAGAAAAACAAATAAGACTCAGCAGTACTAACTTAAAAAGTTAGTGCTGCTAGCTTCAACTTAGTACTGCTAGGCTTAATAAAACACAATGAAATAAGAATTACGCAATTAAGCTAAAACAAATATTTAACTACCTCTAATGAGCACTCAAGCATAAAAATAAGCAACTAGAATAAGCTAGAATGGCAAATAAGCTAAAAAATAAACTCTTAAAATTAACTTTTAAAAAGGAAAATAAGCTTAAATAAGCTCTAAACTAAAGACAGTAAGCGGAAATGGGCTAAATCTACTCTAAAAAGCTAAGCTAATCCTAATCGCAAAAATAATAAAGCTAATATGCAAAAATGCACTAAACAGCACTATCAATACTACCAGACTCAAACTAACTACGCTATCCATACTTACGTAGAGTTATGTACAGTTAGGTAAAAGCCATAAAAAAACTACAGTACTAAAATATGGATTAATACTACTGTTCCAAACAGCTCTTATAAGTTTTCAAAAATCATTTTTTTTTCTATTTTCAAGCAACAAGCTGATACGATCCTAAAAAACATTCAAAACAGATCATCAAATAACAATATAAGACACTTATAAGCAGACTTCAATCAATAATAAGCACTTAAATAAGCTAAATTAATCCAACAGTATTACTCATGAACTACCAGTACTAACAAATTACACTACCAGTACTAACTGAATACACTAACAGTACTAACTAAGAAATTCGCACAAATCACTTTTAAACTAAAAAACTAAGCAGATAACACTAACATTATACAAAGCAGAAATAAGCAACAATTCAATGGCAACTTAAGCAGAAAATAAGAGAAAAAAAAAAACAGTTGTAAGAGCATATAAAGGACAAGAGAATTCAAAGCAAAACTAAAAATAAAACGGCATGAATACATTAAGTCCGCATAAGCAATGCATCAACGAGTCATAACTAAGCATAAAAAGTGACAGAAAATATACAAGTTAAAAAGCACTGTACAGTAATAAAGTAAAATAATGAAAAAAACTTACTTGCTCCCTTGCTCTAAACAGGGATTAAAGAACCTAAATAAGCTCTAAAAACCTACCCAGCTTATAAATAAGCACTCTACTGAACCCATAAGCACTTCCTTTATTTGCTTATCATCCAAAAGCTCAAAATGCCAAATTCCTTACTAATGAAAACTTAAAATCTTAGATAAGTTTTTAAGAAAGCTTATCCAAAACACCCTGAGTTATAAAAGCTTAGAAGAACTTATGAAAGACTTTTGAAACTTAAAGACACTTAAATCTGGAAAACGGGTTTAAAGAAGAACAAACTTGAATTTCATTAACTTAAAAAAATACAATACTTGGGAATTAAAAGTGCATAAAACTAACTGGAACTAAACTAGGTTAAAAAACTACATATTATCAAGGGCTTACAACTGCCCTATTTATACAAGAACCAGGAAGATTCTAGGTCTTGTGTTTCTTTGTAGAGAGACTTCAGCTTGTGTGTTTGTTGTGTGAGTGCGCCTAAATCACCTAATCATGCCAGGTCCATTTTTTGAGTAGTCCCAAGCAAAATGATCTTGACCATTGATTTCTTTAATCATTTTCTTTTGCCGAATGAGGGAGTTGGGGATTGCCAAGGTGTTATTGATCCATGTGGGGTGTGGGGTTTATAGTTTTAATGAGTTTTTGTTGTTTGCTAGAAAAGGTGAGGAGACAATAACATACTATGGGTACTGTTCATTGGCGGGAAAGAGGGGTTTATGTCTGTTTGTTTGAGGGTGCAGGGGAAAGGTTTGTGGAGTTGGCAAAACAAGCCCTCCAAGGTGTATGTATATCTTGCAATAAAGGTCCCTTGTGGTGGATTCAACTTTGGGGGATGGCAGAAATGCCCCCTCAAAGTATATTGAAGTTTTGCAAAGTTAGTCCCTAAAGGGACTAACGAAGGTTAAATGGGAATGGACCTTAGCAGTTTGGGCCGGCTATAATGATAAAAAGAAATGGGCCTTTTTATTTAAACTTGGGCTTAAAGTCTTCATGTAATATACTAATGGGCTTGTCCGGCCCATTAGATGGGTTCGGGTGGGCCCATCAAGTATTCTTCGGTGTCGGCTCCGGTTTTGACCGTTGACTTTGTCTTTCTTGAACTTTGGCTTTGATTTGACTTTGGCTTTTCCACGCTTTTCCATTCCGTGCTTGGTTTTGTCCGTTTTTGCTTGATTTTTCGTCCTTTTCTCGGATATCCGTTTCCTGCACAATATAAATGAAAACATACAAATACAATGTATTTTTTGGTACGTTTTTTGTCATTTAAGTCCGATTTTAATGGTGAAAAGTATGTGTAATTAAACGCATACCAATCATAACAATAACATTTTCATAATAATTGTGTTTGTACAATTATTACACTATGACTTGTATTCAAACTGTTTATCAAACCTATGAACTTCACTCAACCTTTGTGTTGACTTTTTAGCATGTTTATCTCAGGTTATTGAGCAATATACGGCACGGAGTAGCATGGACTCGAAGATGGCTAAACTTGTTATCATTCACATTGTATGTAACTAGATTTTAGGACCTGCCTTTGTAAAACTCTGATTTGAAATGAATGATAACGTATCTTTTGAACAAACGTCTCTTTTGGGTCGTTTTCTATGATTATGATTGTTGTTTCCATGAAGTAATACCCCAGATTAGCTTCCGCTGCTATATTGTAAAAATGGGGGTGTTACATGCATCGTCCTCTATGTTGTCTTGAAAAGCAAACCAATTGGAATTCGTAAACAAACTGACATGGTCATCACCTAGCCATGCTTTCACCCACATATTTGAGCCCTGCAAAGTGTATGACAATGTCAAACCTAAATTACATCCTAATAGAAAATTAAAGAGACTTTTTTTTGGAAAAAAAGGGACCATCCCGGCAAATATATAAAGCATAAAAAATTACCAAAACTTATATGGACATACCCATATAAGCAAGTCTAAATGGCATGCCCAAAACATGCTTAGGGAACATGCATAATAGCGAAACTAGCCTATATGTGCCGACACATAAACAAAGTAAAATAAAAAAATGACTACAAAACTGAATATATTTTCTACAAAACGAATAATCACCATAATTCTCCAAATTGTCTTTAGTCTTCACAAAAGGAAAAGTCCAGCCTAATATCATATTGGCTTGGTAGCAAGTTTTAACACACGTAAAATATATATATAAAATATAATACTTTAAAAGAGTAATTAAGAAAATTACCAAGTTACCCTTGATAAAATTCACTCGTCATAAATGTATATAGGAAGGTATTCGAGAGGCGAGTAGCGCGTAATGCGGTGTAAGAACAGCGGGCGGGGGGTGGCGGGCTGGGCAGGGGCGCGAGCGCTATGGAGGAGGGGCGCCGGGGGGGGGGGGGGCGTCCTTGAATCAGTTTCTTCACGCGCGCGCGTGATGGACGCTCTATTCTCTATAACAATGTTGTGCGCAGGGATCGCGGGGAGCTAGATGTAGAGCGACGCGGATGGGATGTTCAGTAGTATTGACATAGATTGGAAAGAGCAAAGATATTTGATAATCATATCTACAAATAAAATAAAAGCAATTTAACAATTAAACAAATACGGTAAAATAATAAAATGCGACTAATAAGTAAATAAACTAAAATTAACCCCTAAAAATGTAAACTAAAATTCTAAACCTAAGATAGGATAAAAGAAAATTTTAGGAAAAAGAAAAACTATTTTTGGCTTTTTAGATTAAAAGATATGATTTTTCTAAAATTTAAACTACTTAAAAACTATAAAAAAAAATTAAAAATAAAGTCCTAAAATTTTTATAAAAATTATACTAAATAAAGAAAATGTGTAGAAATTTTCTAAAAATAAAAGCCCTAATTTTTATCTTTTTATAAAAGTTTAATTAAACTAATTAAAACCTAACCCTAATTATTAATTAAAACTAATTAAAAACTAACTAAGGGACTAACTGTGTAAAAGACTTAAGGATTAACTGGGTAACTAGCTAACTAACGGGAAGGACTAACTAAGTAAATTTAAAATTACAATTTCTACCCTGAGGCTCAACCCGACTACAAGTAGAGGCTCAACCCGACTACAAGTAAAGTCCTTACTAAAGCTTAAAAATAAGACGAACTAAAAATTGCTTTTTAGGGAAAACTTAAAAGAGAAAAGTTGTAGAATAAGCTGATGGAAGTAACTTTAATGAAAGCAATAGATGCTGAAATCCAAAGATAAGCTCATAAACAGCTTATCAATAAGCTGTTTACAGAAACTAGTGAGTTAAGCTCACTAGTGCTTTTTAACTTACGAGAAGCTCAAATTAAGTTCATTTTGAAAAAGGAAAAGTGATTTAGAAAGCTTAAGATGTGCTTAATCTATTGATGAAAAGAGATTTGAGCTTAACACACTAGAGAACCACTGAAAATGATGATGAAAGTAGCTGGTATGTGTTTAATTACACATACCTTTTACCTTTAAAAACGAGCTAAAATAACCAAAAACGGACTTAAAATGCCAAATATACGCTTGTTTTGCTAATTGTATTGTGCAGGAACGGATAATTAAGAAAAGGACGAAAAACGAAGCCAAATCGACAAAACCGGACTCGGAATGGAAAAGCAAGGAAAAGACAAAGTCAAAGTCCAAGCCCAAGCCTGAAAAAGTCAACCCAAGTCAACCCCGAAGCCAAAAGTCAAGAAATATAAGTTTAGGGACTAAACTTGTAAATCCCTAAACTTATATTTATAAAAGAAATTAAGAGAAAAGAAGAGAAGGGTGCAAACTGCCAATATGGCAAAGATATACTCCAAGGGGCAAAGCTGCCAACTCCCCTAACTTGTACACCCAAGGACTAGTGGTGCAAAGAGTGTTATAACTCTTGGGGACTTGTTTTGCCAAGTCCCCAAAAGTTATAACAACACAAGGACGATGAATGCAACAAGTCTTATAACCATGAGGGACCCTTTGTGCCATCTCCCATAAACTTGTACTCTGTCTCCCCCAAACAAATTTTCCCGCCAAGTCAACCCCAAAACCCAAAGCCTGTGTTACCTTTTCCTTCTCCCCATAACACTCAACCTCACACCAATACACCAAGGATAAAACCCTCACTCTCACTCCACTAAACCCCTTATTGCCATGTTGGATTCCATACCTACAACTCGGCTCCATGGCAGGATTAAGGGTCAAGATTGGTTTTTGGTTTGCTCTCACCAAACAAACACAACAAAGAAGCTGGACATCTATAAAAGAAGAAGAAGACAGAGAAAGGAGTAGTTAGTTTTAGAGTTTTTAAAATTCTCTTTGTATTTTTTCAGTTTCGTGTACTGTTGCAATTAAGTTTTTTTTAAGCCTTTATTTTCAGTTGTACCTTTGTTATTTCAACTTGTACTTAATCATTGTGAGCAATATAATTCAGTTTTTGAGTTTCAATTGTTTTTTATTTCAATTTTAAGCTGTTTTACCTTAAGAAGCTCTCAATAAGCTCTTTTGGGCTTATTCCTGTTCATAAGCTCAAATTCAGTTAAATCCTTATTTTAAGTCATTCATTTTTTCATTTTGTTCATTTCACATTTAAAAATGATCACTAGAGGTCATTTGATGCATTTTGGAGGCTTTTGAGAAGCAATAAGCTAATATAGCTTATTGAGCTTTAAGCTCATTGGTTTAGAGGCTAAGGAGCCATTAGGTTCAGGTTTTAAGCCACTCACTCAGATAGAGTGGCTTGGTTCTGAGACAACAAAAAACTCAGGTTTCATTTTCTAAAATTCATTTTAGCTTATACATAGCTTAATTCTAGTAGCTTATTTCTTTGTTTTCTTAGTGCTTAATCCTGTTTAGTATTGTTTAGATTAGTTTAAAAATGCAAGTGATTTAAACTTTGGTAGTTAGAATCCAATAAGCTCTCATTACTTTAATTCTGTCATAGTTATATAGGAGGCTAGTAGAGAAAGTAGTTTAATTCTACTAATAAGCTGTTGTTTTTAGTGGTAATTTAGCTTTATTAGACTAGTATTAGTAAGAGTGGATAAAAGGTTTCAACTGATTTAGTGTTAAAATAGATTTGAATGTTACTTTAGTTTTGACAGTCAAAGAGTTAAGAGTGGTTTTGGTACAAGCTTTATTTGACTCTTAAAGTCAACATCATTTTGTCAAAATCTTTTATAAAGTTGAGTTAGGTCATATGATCAAGTTTAAAACAGGTTTTAAAAGATAGTTAATAGAATTCAAGAATTGTGAGCTTAAAATTTCTTTGCCAGCACCAGGGCAGTTTTGAGAATTAAGTATTTTTAGTTTTAAAGACATTCATGGCAATTTAGAGGTAACTTTGTGTTAGTGTACATTTATATACATGTAATGAGTTAGTTAAAGAGTCTAAAGTAGAAACTAAGCCTGCACTTTTGTTTCTTTGCCAATTGCATCAGCAACAACAGGTTAAAACTGTTGTTGCTAGTCACATTTTTAGAATCTTTTTAGCTTTAGTAATTAGGAGTTAGAATTTGATTTTAAGCATTTCCATAGTTCTCCATTAGTTTAGTATAGATAAGCTTTAAACCTTCAATATTAAGCTGTTGATTAGCTTAAAATTCCTTAAAAAAATAGTGTAGTAGCAGTTTGAATTTTAGCTTATTTTTCTTTTTGATTTTTAAGATCCAGTGGTTTTTATCAAAATCCTTATATCTAGTTTTATTCAACATTCATTTTAGAACTTATTTCCAAAATTTTAGCTTTTAGGGATTAGAAATTAGCTTTTTAGCTTATTAGGGAGAGCTTAATCTCAGTTTAAGCCTAAACCTTGCACTTTTTGCAAGCAATTTTATCCTTTACCTTGTTTACTTGTAGCTTATTACATTTTAGATATTTTTAGTACACATCATAAGTATCAAGTAGCATCTTTTGGTTTTCAGTTTCATCTAGTAATAAGCTAGAAATAAGCCAAAATGTGAATAAGCTGTCAAACCCCTAGTTTCTGTGAACAGATTTAAAAAGCTTATTTTCCAGCTTATTGAGTGGACAAAAGTAGAAAGTGCCTTTATTAAAGTTGTTTAGAATAAGCTTCTTTATAAGTTTGTAGTTTTGAGTTTTTGCTGAAACTCACTTTTTCAATAAGCCAAAAATAAGCAATTCGTAGGGTCTGTTTTGTAATATTGCAATAGTATAAGGTTACCCGTTTTCATTAAAGTGTAAATTGCCAATAGTTACCCCGCCTACCCTCTTCTTTCTTTTATTACAATTTCTACCCTGTCTTTTGTTAAAAATAAAATAGGTTTAATATTTTTCAAATTAGTTTTTATTAAATTAGGGTTTAGATTTTAATTGATAAAATTAGTGTTCAATTAGCTTATAAAAATTAGGGCTTCTTGTTCCATTGATTTTCTGCACCATTTAAGTAGTTAAAAACCATTTTTCCTTATTTTTCCAGTTTAATTTGTATTTTCTAGGAATTTAAATAGATTTTAAGTAATTTCTTTTTTCTTAGAAAAATCATAAAAAATAGAAAAATAGTCGAAAAATTTTGATTCTTTTTGCAAAAATTTTCTTTTTAAATCTAGTATTTTTGAAAAATAAAAGTAAAATTTTAGTGTTAATTTTTAGAAAAAGTTTATTTTTGTTAATTCATTTTTCTTTAAAAATTCAAAAATAGTTAAAAAATTCTAATTCTTTTTCCTAAAATTTTCTTTTTAAATTTGTGATTTTTAGGTATAAAGTTTGTTAAAAGTAGTGCCTTAGATTCTAAATTCTCGTTTTAGCTCACGTTTTTAATTTACGTTTGTTAATTTTTCGTAATAGTTAAACGTTTTTAATTATGTAATTGTTTCTATAGTTTAATTGTGCTATTGTATTCGTAGTGTAATTCAAAATTCAAAAAAATCTCCTTCAATCTCAAATCTTCGACTGTATCGATTCTCTAGCACAGCCTCGTTGGGGATAAACGACCCGGGAACATTCTATACTACTTCTCGGTATTATTTTATATTTTATTATATTATATATATTTTAAGGTGTAGTTTGGACGGATCAATTTTTGGCGCCGTTGCCGGGGAGGCTGTGAAAACGATTATCGTTACGTTTGACAATTTGTTTTTGAATCTGTGAATATTTTCTTTTATAAACATATAAAAAATACAAAAATATTTTTATTTTCTTTTATTAGTATAATTATCATATAAAAGTAAAAAAAAACCAAAAAAAAAACATTGTCTATGAAAAAGAAATAAAATTCATAAATTGGTAAAAATACCAAAATATAATATTCTCAATCGAGGTATTATCATAATAACTTCCGGTGAACTTGTTGGTTCCCAACTCGAACAAAAGATTTAAAACTTGCCTTTGTGTCACTTGTGAAATACGACGACGAGCTCACCTAATTGATAACAAACATAAGAGGGTGTATAAAGGAGAGGGATGTATCCGAGGAACTACGACCCGAAAGGAGAAAGGGTTTTTATAGCTTCGCGGCTGTTCCCGCTCTCCGCTCCTTTGTGCGATTAAGTCTTTTAAAGAGCTAACCGTGAAACGAGTTGACAATTGGTTTAATTGTCTTATCTCATTTGTGGTGTCCGATAAAATACATTGTGAATTAATGAGCAAAACAGAAATAATCTTCTTTTTCTTCCATATCATATTAATTCCTTTTCTATACATCTCATATGTGTTTAATTCTTATGACGTCATTCGATTATCGTTTGAATCCGATTTACGCGATTAAAGAATGCGCGACTTGTGGAGTTGTGTACACTGCAGACTTTTGTTGTTCAAAAAAGGGTCTTGAAGACAAGATTCTTGTTCCTAAACCCCCTCGAAATTGTGCAAGGTGTGCAAGGTGTGGAACCCCGGTTGATGGTCCGTATTGTCATGGATGTTTTCTTTTACGAAAGAAATTTAAGGAAGATTTGTTTACATATTGTGTGGAAAATGAATTTTTCGAAGACCTTCAAGATACTTCCGAATCATCCGATGACAATACCAACGTTGTTAATGCTCCTCGAGAGCCAATCGTTGTCAAACAGGACCCCGGTGAAAATTCCTCACCAAGTCCTCTACACATTGACCATTGTTGTCACGAGTGCGGTGATTCGTTAGATGGAATCTTTTGTCGACAATGCACGTGTAAGTCTTGTGGGAAAGGTGCTCATTACGGTTATAATTGCCCTCCGAGAGTTCCGATTATCTCTAATCCGGAACCATGCAACACTCAAACCATTAGTGAGCCCCTACAAAACTTACAAAGTTTACAACAACAATGTCTTCTTGGTACATGCCAAAAATGTGGTTGCAATGAATACGATGGAGTTTGTTTTTATTGTAAAGTTGGAAATGGAACACCAAGCAATTTTTCAACTCCGTACTCTTCTAACGATTCTCCAAGTGTTGCAAACCATCCTCCACAACCACAATACGTACCATACTCTTGTGAGTTATGTGGGAACGATTCTCATTACGGTTACGATTGTCCACCTCAAGTCCCGTTTGTCTACAATCAGGACCTGTGTTTCAATCAAAACTTTGATTATTTTCCACAAACTTCACCGAGTTTTCCACAACAATATCCTTGTTGTGAAAATTGCGGGGGACCTCATGAAACTTACCAATGTCAACCAATGAATGAAGACTATTATCATGAGCAAAATTCTTGCTATGATTATAATTCTTTTGGTTTTGACCCATTTCAACCCCCGCAATATACCGTCAATCATCCAATCTTCAATTCTCAAAATGACCTTCTAAATTCTCAAAATAAGCTTATGGAACAAATGACAACCTTACGTGATTTGGTTGGTCAAGTTATACAAAAGAAGGAAGAAGAAAAGCGAATTGCGGAAGAGCAAGCGGCTAAAGATCGATATTGGAAGATTCCCATTTGCTACGATGATGACGAAGACAACACCACTGCAATCACACCCGTTTTACCAATCGAGGAACCCGATAACTCTCTAAGTATGGGGGACGAGCATCTTGACACTATTCCGGCAACGGAATCGGACGAAGTAATAAAGTCTAGTGTTGAGAACCTTGTCCCAATCCCAAGTGAGTCCGAGGGTATTCCCGACAAAATGTGTGATGTGCCTCTTTGTGAAAATACCACCCCTCTTAATGCTCTCAATGAACATTCTGAGATTGTTGTCAATTCCGACGATGATAATTCTTCAAGTGATGACGATTATCCCTACGGTGAGGATATCGATTATGTCGATGCATCACCTCCCGATGTTGAGATCGTCAGCTTAGAGGTGGTGGAGATTGTTGACCCGGAAGTTGGAAGGATTGATGATGACATTCTTTTAACAATCAAAGACGATATCCTTCGTGAAAAATTGTTGAATGTCAATCTTCTTATTGCTAAGATCGATTCATTAAGAGATAATCCTACTCCATCTTCCGAAGTTGTGACCAAGTCTTCCTCCACATCTCTTAACCTTTTCTTGGAGGAGACTAACACCTTTGATAATTCTATTCCCGAATCTGAAACTTTCCGCTTTAATCTAGAAGAGATTAGTAGTGGCAGTCCCACTACTCATTCTGAGTTATCTCTTCCTGATTATAAAGCTTTCTACGTTGATAACGATCATTTTAAAGAGAGGAGTAGTGGCAGTACCACTACTCATGTTGATTTTTCTCAATATGATTCGTTTATCTTTGATCTTTCGAATGATCAGTTTCCTCCTGCCGATAGGAGTGACCTTAATCATGAGGAGTTCGCCGATGAACTCACTCACATCATGCCTCTCCCGGAACTTGAATGTTTCAAATTTAAGATTGAGCCCGATCCGGGAGATTTGACTTCTATTGACCTCGGGATTCGTAAGAATGTGTCTACGACTAATGTGAATGTACCATTAGAGGATGACCAATCTTCTCTCTTCGCTTATGTTGTATGGATCTTTCTTGCTTTTCTCACGTATCCCGTTGTCCCTCCATATCTTCTCTCCACCAGGAATGAAGATACCATTTTTGATCCCGGCATCTCAATTTATCATTCTTTTATGCCGGATGTATCTCATCGGAGTGGAACTTTCATGAAATTCAATGTTTATCCAAACCACTTGAATGAAAGTCCGATGATGATTTTATCTTCCACTTGCTCCCCCATGGACCAATGAATTCGGGGTCGAGTCGAGCTTGTGACTCGGTTAACAAAAACAAGGCGCTTCGTGGGAGGCACCCCATGCTTATCAGTAGTAGTAATAAATAAGTGTTTTTGTGTGAGGCTTACATTTTCCATTACCCGTGTTTTGTCCATGTTTTGTGTGCTTTGTGTTGTATGTCCAGGATTTCCCGGATTGTGAAGACTCTCATCTACAAGAGTTTCACATCCTCAGCTTCATTTTGGGAATCCAGTATCCAAATCTAATCGACTAACGTTTTATCTTTTGGCACACTTCATAAACGGCCTTAGATTTACGTAGGAACCCCTTTGAAACATCGAGGACGATGTTTAGTTCTAGTATGGGGGGGATCTTCGATTTGATTTTTGCCTGCAGTCGTTGTTATCACGCAATCCCGTTTTTACCACCAAATTTTTGCAAAAATACCAAAAAAAATGAAAAAATTTTAAAAAAAAATTTCAAAAATAAAATAAGTGTTTTGTCACAGTTTTGACTTTCCTAATGGGTAGAATGAGAATAATTTTTGACTCGATCGGGCGTGTTGAGCCCTAGCTAGTTCCTCAACTTACCGCTTGTAGGCTAAGCTTTCACGAATTCGATTGCTTCGAATTGTTAAAAGGTGAAGAACAATACGTGATAGGGGTAAATTAAGTGTACGTCTGAGCAAGATTTCTTCTAAAACTCATATGGTAACTTGTGGCTTTTTCTCCATTAGCATCGTAAATCCACCTAATCATACGTACTCAATTCAGTTCAACTAAGTCAATCAATGTTTTTAGAAAAAGCTTCAAATTTGTAACTTGATTCTTTAAAGCAAGATTTTTTCCTGTTCCTAGTAATTTGAAAGTTAAAATGCCAAAGAAGCATGAATGAAGTATGAATGCAAAAATGCATGAATATTGAAATTATGCCAATAAAGCATACATTTGATTATATGGAACAAGTAAAAGATGTGTCGTGATATCCCACTCCGCTAACAACGAGGTGGGGGTTCAAACTAAGACATCTTTACTTCTAGGGATTTGGTGTGTTGTGATATCTCACCAGGAAGCGAGGTCTAGGTGAGGGTTCAAACTAAGACACTTATCCTTAGCCATAATAGGAAGAAGGTGTTGTTGTGATTTCCCACTACGCTAGCAACGGGGTGGGTTTTCAAACTAAGAACATCGGTCGTTGGTTGTGATATCCTACTAGGGAGCGAGGCCTAGGTAGGTGTTCAAACTAAGCAACGCATTCCTAGCTTTAAGAACTTATGATTATAATGATGAAGATGTTGCAAAAAGTTCTACAGTTAAAATCTCGTTCTTTAAAATCAAGTTACAAGGTCCTAATAAGTTGAGTTGCTTTGAGGGCATGATTCCCATTCTTGACTCACACTATGAAAATAAGTTGATCTATGGTTGATTGAAATGAGTGCACCATTTAAATCATATATTCATGTTGAGGAGTTAAAAGTTCACAAGTCATAAGTATGGAGTGATTAGCAATTTAAGACTTATATTGAAAATGATCTTGTTTAAATATGGCTTGTTTGGAGCTAGGAAAAATCGGTACGATGAATTAACCGTCAGGACATCCGTAGAATATTCTATGGTGCGGTTTCTCTTCCCTATGATCCCAGTGTTAAATAAAAATAAAGGAATCAAACAGGTAGTAAGAAAGGAAAAGGAAAATCCAAAAATATAGGGATATTAGTGTATAATAAAAAAAATGGAAAACGGGTACTGGTCGAAGCTTTTGATTCTTTTAGTTTCCCCCTTGACAAACAACTTAGCTTACTTAGGCGAGGTATTAGGGTCGAGGGGATTGAGATTCTTAGTTTTCATAAATGCTTACTTCATAGCATTGCGTGAGGACACGGCAATACCTTAGTATGGGGGATTTTGGTATGTGTTTAATTACACATACCTTTTACCTTTAAAAACGAGATAAAATAACCAAAAACGGACTTAAAATGCCAAATATACGCTTGTTTTGCTAATTGTATTGTGCAGGAACGGATAACTAAGAAAAGGACGAAAAACGAAGCCAAAACGACAAAACCGGACTCGGAATGGAAAAGCAGGAAAAGACAAAGTCAAAGTCCAAGCCCAAGCCTGAAAAAGTCAACCCAAGTCAACCCCGAAGCCAAAAGTCAAGAAATATAAGTTTAGGGACTAAACTTGTAAATCCCTAAACTTATATTTATAAGAGAAAAAAGAAGAAAAAGAAAAGAAGGGTGCAAACTGCCAATATGGCAAAGATATACTCCAAGGGGCAAAGCTGCCAACTCCCCTAACTTGTACACCCAAGGACTAGTGGTGCAAAGAGTGTTATAACTCTTGGGGACTTGTTTTGCCAAGTCCCCAAAAGTTATAACAACACAAGGACGATGAATGCAACAAGTCTTATAACCATGAGGGACCCTTTGTGCCATCTCCCATAAACTTGTACTCTGTCTCCCCCAAACTAGTTTTCCCGCCATAGCCAACCCCAAAACCCAAAGCCTGTGTTACCTTTTCCTTCTCCCCATAACACTCAACCTCACACCAATACACCATGGATCAAACCTTCACCCCCTCTCCACTAAACCCCTTTGTGCCATGTTGGCAATCCATACCTACGACTCGGGCTCCAAGGCAGGATTAAGGGTCAAGATTGGTTTTTGGTTTGCTCTCACCAAACAAACACAACAAAGAAGCTGGACATCTATAAAAGAAGAAGAAGACAGAGAAAGTTAGTGAGTAGTTTTAGAGTTTTTAAAATTCTCTTTGTATTTTTTTTCAGTTTCGTGTACTGTTGCAATTAAGTTTTTTTTAAGCCTTTATTTTCAGTTGTACCTTTGTTATTTCAACTTGTACTTAATCATTGTGAGCAATATAATTCAGTTTTTGAGTTTCAATTGTTTTTTATTTCAATTTTAAGCTGTTTTACCTTAAGAAGCTCTCAATAAGCTCTTTTGGGCTTATTCCTGTTCATAAGCTCAAATTCAGTTAAATCCTTATTTTAAGTCATTCATTTTTTCATTTTGTTCATTTCACATTTAAAAATGATCACTAGAGGTCATTTGATGCATTTTGGAGGCTTTTGAGAAGCAATAAGCTAATATAGCTTATTGAGCTTTAAGCTCATTGATTTAGAGGCTAAGGAGCCATTAGGTTCAGGTTTTAAGCCACTCATTCAGATAGAGTGGCTTGGTTCTGAGACAACAAAAAACTCAGGTTTCATTTTCTAAAATTCATTTTAGCTTATACATAGCTTAATTCTAGTAGCTTATTTCTTTGTTTTCTTAGTGCTTAATCCTGTTTAGTATTGTTTAAATTAGTTTAAAAATGTAAGTGATTTAAACTTTGGTAGTTAGAATCCAATGAGCTCTCATTACTTTAATTCTGTCATAGTTATATAGGAGGCTAGTAGACAAAGTAGCTTAATCCTACTAATAAGCTGTTGTTTTTAGTGGTAATTTAGCTTAATTGGACTAGTATTAGTAAGAGTAGATAAAAGGTTTCAACTGTTTTAGCTTTAAAATAGATTTTAATATTACTTTAGTGTTGACAGTCAAAGTTAAGGAGTGTTTGGTACAAGCTTTATTTGACTTTTAAAGTCAACTTCATTTTGTCAAAATCTTTTATAAAGTTGAGTTAGGTCATATGATCAAGTTTAAAACAGGTTTTAAAAGATAGTTAATAGAATTCAAGAATTGTGAGCTTAAAATTTCTTTGCCAGCACCAGGGCAGTTTTGAGAATTAAGTATTTTTAGTTTTAAAGACATTCATGGCAATTTAGAGGTAACTTTGTGTTAGTGTACATTTATATACATGTAATGAGTTAGTTAAAGAGTCTAAAGTAGAAACTAAGCCTGCACTTTTGTTTCTTTGCCAATTGCATCAGCAACAACAGGTTAAAACTGTTGTTGCTAGTCACATTTTTAGAATCTTTTTAGCTTTAGTGATTAAGAGTTAGAATTTGATTTTAAGCATTTACATAGTTCTCCATTAGTTTAGTATAGATAAGCTTTAAAACCTTCAAAATAAGCTGAGTTGATAGCTTAAAATCCTTAAAAATTGGTGTATGTAGATTGAATTTTAGCTTATTTTTTTTCTTTGATTTCTAAGATCCAGTTGTTTTTATCAAATTCCTTATATCTAGATTTATTCAACATTCATTTTAGAACTTATTTCCAAAATTTTAGCTTTTAGGGATTAGAAATTAGCTTTTTAGCTTATTAGGGAGAGCTTAATCTCAGTTTAACTAAACTTGCACTTTTGCAAGCAATTTTAGTCCATACCTTGTTTACATTTTACTTATTAATTACATTTTAGATATTTTTAGTACACATCATAAGTATCAAGTAGCTTCTTTTGGTTTTCAATTTCAGTTAGAAATAAGCTAGAAAAAAGCTAAAATGTGAATAAGCTGTTAACTCTCTAGTTTCTGTAAACAGTTTTAAAAAGCTCAGTGTTTAGCTTATTCTGTTGATAAAATTAGCAAGTGCTTTTATTAAAGTTGTTTAGAATAAGCTGTTCTATAACTTTGTAGTTTTGAGTTTTAGCTGAATCTCAATTTTTAATAAGCCAAAAATAAGCCATAGCGTAGGGTCTGTTTTGTAATATTGCAATAGAAGAAAGGGTTACCCTTTTCAATCAAGTGTAAATTGCAATAGTTACCCCACTACCCTCTTCCATTCTTTTATTACAATTCTACCCCTGTCTTTTGTAAGAAACAAAATAGTTTTTAATAATTTTGAAGTTAGTTTTTATTAAATTAGGGTTTAGATTTTAATTGATAAAATTAGTGTTCAATTAGCTTATAAAAATTAGGGCTTCTTGTTCCATTGATTTTCTGCACCATTTAAGTAGTTAAAAACCATTTTTCCTTATTTTTCCAGTTTAATTTGTATTTTCTAGGAATTTAAATAGATTTTAAGTAATTTCTTTTTTCTTAGAAAAATCATAAAAAATAGAAAAATAGTCGAAAATTTTTGATTCTTTTTGCAAAAATTTTCTTTTTAAATCTAGTATTTTTGAAAAATAAAAGTAAAATTTTAGTGTTAATTTTTAGAAAAAGTTTATTTTTGTTAATTCATTTTTCTTTAAAAATTCATAAAAAATTCAAAAATAGTTAAAAAATTCTAATTCTTTTTCCTAAAATTTTCTTTTTAAATTTGTGATTTTTAGGTATAAAGTTTGTTAAAATTAGTGCCTTAGATTCTAAATTCTCGTTTTAGCTCACGTTTTTAATTCACGTTTGTTAATTTTTCGTAATAGTTAAACGTTTTTAATTATGTAATTGTTTCTATAGTTTAATTGTGCTATTGTATTCGTAGTGTAATTCAAAATTCAAAAAAATCTCCTTCAATCTCAAATCTTCGACTGTATCGATTCTCCAGCACAGCCTCGTTGGGGATAAACGACCCGGGAACATTCTATACTACTTCTCGGTATTATTGATTCTGCTTTTAGACTATTCTTACTATATATATTTTATATTTTATTATATTATATATATTTTAAGGTGTAGTTTGGACGGATCAGTAGCATACTAAGGAAACTAAGAAATAAGCTCAAAACCAAAATAAGCTCAAATGCTCAAAAAGCAAAGACAGCAATTGAGTATTTGTAAACTTAACTAACAACTTATAAGCAACTAATTTAAGCACTAAAACCTACTACTTCAAGCTAGAATCTAAAATTTAAAAGCTAAATTCTATTGCTAACTGTTTTTGGCTTTTATGAATTTTTGTGACTTTGACAGCTAAATTAAGCTAAGTAAATAATCTAGAAAATGTAAATTAAAACTTAATCTATAATAAGCTAAACCTAGACTTAATCCAACTTGCATTTAAGAACCTAAAATCCTACTTTTACTTAACTAAAGACTAATCTTAAAGGGGCAGTACTAACTGTGACAGCAGTACTAACTTTTTGTTAGTACTGGTGCACTTTGCACAAGTGCAAACCAAGAGTTAAGCTATGAAATAAGCTACAAATTGAAAACTATATTCTAATTTAGATTAAGCTACACCTAGACTACTAGCTACTAGAAAATTAAATCCTAAATCCTATAATAGCTAAATCAATTATAAGCCTAAAGTTCAGCAGTACTAACTAACTTAGTACTGCTGATGCAGTTTGCAAAACACAAAGACCAATATGCAGGTTAACCTAGTGAATCCCACTACCTTAAACACACTCAAATTATGTGTATAAACACAATGCAAGCAAATCCAAGCCTTAAGGGCTTTGGATTAAAATTTCACAAGCAAGAAGAAAGGCACAAGGTACCCTGGTGCTGAGAAGGAAAAGTAAGCCATAACCTTTTGAAAATTAAAATCTAACTTTTGAAATCTGTTTTCCTATTGATTTTAAGTGATATTAAAACTGACTCAAGTGTTTTGCATAAAAAAACTTTGACTTCAGATGGTCAAATTAGCCTAAACCAAACACTCCTTCAAATGATGACAGATTTGAGTAAAGCTTTGAAATGCAAATCTAATTAATAAGTATTAACTACCAGATAAAAACTAGCTTAAATCTACCCTAACAAACATGAATCAACAACTGTATTAAGCTATAATCTAAGATTAAGCTAATCTCTACTATTTTTGGTTTTTTTTAAAAGCTTAAATGACTGATTATATAAAAACTATGATCTAGGTCATTAAAAGCAAAAACAGATGAACAAATGTGACTAATTAGCTAAATTAAAAACAAATAAGCAACAATAAGCAAACTTAATAAGCAAATAAGCAGATCTAAATATAGAAAGCAATGAGATCACTATTTAAAGCTAGAATAAAAGGAAATAAAAGAGAAACTTACAAACTCCTCTAGCTAAACAAGAGATCTCAATTAAGAGCAGCTACAAGCTCCCTAGCTTATTAAATAAGCTAGGGTAAAGTCCTTGGGATCTCTTCCAAGTTAAGATCCCCTTCCAAAAAGCTCATATCCAATAAGGTCCATGATGAATGTAAGTTGAACTGATTTAAGGTTAAGGTAAGATTAATACTGAATTAAAATAAGCTCTATTTCAGCTTATAGACTGAAAGAGCTTAAAATGAGCTTATTAGCTTATTGAGACAGTTTGGCTTATTAAGAGAGTTTTTGAATAAAAAGAAAAGAGAGCTTATAAATGACTTAAACTAAATTTCATTAATGAAAGTTACTGATTACATTACTTGAAAAGGAGATTACAAAATATTTTAAGGAAAATTACATTTAAGAAAAATATGAAATTTAAGCTAGACTAAAAACTACTAAAAACCTAGATAGTGTGTGTGTAAGAGGTGAGGCCTATTTATAGTGCCAAGCTGAAGCTTCCAGGCTCTCTTGCCTTGCTCTCCAATCTTTCAATCTCAGCCAATCATTTCTTCAATCATTTGAGCTTTAATTGTGGCCGTTTGATCTTTGTGTAGACACTTGAAGATTGCCAGCATGTCATTCCCTTTTGGATGTCATTGTGCTTCTTTTGTGAGTGTTTTAGCACAAAAACCCACATGAATTTGTGCTTTCTCCATTGACGTGGCATTCTTCCTTAGGGATTGGACCAATCAGAGATGGGGAGTGACGTTTCTTACTGCCAATGTGTACTTGGACACCTAAATTGTCCTTTGTACCCTCTAATTATGAAAACCCCTTTGTTTTGAGTTAAGGGCACGTTTGGGAAGACGATGAACAGTAACTTGGGCATTTGGCGCCTTTTTCCTTTTTTTTACTGAGTTGGGTAATTTTCAGTTGAATCTTTGCCCATTGACAATACTAGCCCCTCTCATTTCTTTTCCCTTTTCTAATTATAAATATCATTCGAAAATTGCAAGTTTAGCCCTTGTGGTTTATGGAAAAGAGAAGTGGGCTAGGGTTTTAGGCTTTTGTGAGAGTTGAGGGACCAAAGTGAAATATTTTAAGGATTTGTCCTTTTGTGTTTGACTTAGTTTGACCATATTTGACTGATTTTGACTTTTCTTGGCTTCTTTTGACTAAGGCTTTGGCTTTTGATCACTCTTTTGTACTCTTCTGATTCTCGTGTCCGTGCTTGCCCGCTTTTGACTGTTTTCTCGTAATTTTTGATATATCCGTACCTGCACACACAAAACACAAATACAAGCATATTTTTGCCATTTTTGGTCTGTTTTGGGTTTAATTGGGTTATTTTAGGCATAAATGGATATGTGTATTCTATACTTATCAAAATTCCCCAAACTAAACGATTGTGTGTCCTCACGCAATATCACATGTCTTATAACCAAATACCTCGAAAATTCCCCAAACTAATCCTTTGAAAAGTAGCAAATATTTTTTTTTGTTGAGAGAATTAAGAGATTACAAGTTATAAAACATCCGATTTCCCATTTTCAAAGATTTTTCTCTTTTTATGATTTTTTTTCTTGATAATTAATTACCTAACTACAACTTATTTGTGTTGACATAATATAATGTTTTCATTACCTCATTGGTAACTTTTAGGATCATAGAACAAAAAGCACAATTAAGTGTCTAAAAGATAACTTCATCATCCTCGATTTTTCACTTTTCCCATGCTAAGCTTAAAAATAAGATCATTGTTGATTACGAACTAAGATGCTAAGACTACTTATAATTACAACTTGTAAATTCCTCTTCCCGACATAAATCATATATTTAGGTGTGTGTGTTCAAATTAATTTAAACCATTAAATCCACATATTTAGATAGATGAAATTCGACACATGAGCCTTTTGGGCTAATATGTTAATCACTTAGAAGAATCACAACTTAAAGCAAACAAAAACCTACTTAGCTAAGACATCGTTGGTTCA
>BQNB010001463.1:98554-139374 GCA_026074375.1 Tanacetum coccineum
AAATGAGCAATTAAAATAAGCTAGAATGACAGAATACTAAAAAGGCTTAAAAACTTAAGATTTTTAAACTAAAAGGCAAATAAGCTCTAAACTAAAGGAAATAAGCTAAAATGGATTTAAACTAACCTAATAAGCTATACTAAACCTAAAATAAGCAAAAACAATAAGCAAATAAGCTTAAATAAGCAAATGAGCTTTCTGGCCAATCCTGTTAAGCAAACAACCAAAAGGGGACTTTTTGAGCTTAATTTTAAGCTACAAAACAGATCCTTATGGCTTAGTGGCTTATACCACTAAAAAGCTTGGCCAAAAAGCCACTTAAATCAACAATCAGAAAAGAGTTTGAAACACACATAAGCCAAGAAAAATGCGTATGAAAAAACTGTTCACACTCAGCAGATGTTGAGTTTCCCTTTTTTATTTTTGAAAATGACACTTTTTGAGCTTAAAAATAAGATGTAAAACAGTTCCTTATGAACTTATGACCACCAAACAGATTAAACTTATGCCTCAAAGAGCTTATATCAACAATCTAAAACCATTTTGAAATAATGGATAAGCCAGAAAAAGCAATTGAAAAAACATTTTCTTCTTTTTTCAACACTTAATTAAAAATTGACAGATTTTGGTAAAACACAAGACAAGAAATGCAGGCTTAATTACTTTGATCCTAACTTGTTTTAACACTTGCACAAATACATAAACATTAAAAATTTCACAAGATTCAAAAGCATAATCAAATAAGCAGATAAAATGAGCTATAAGCTCACATATTCAAACCACAAGCTATATAACCTATGATTTTTAGATTCCAACTTAAACAATGATAAAAAACAAGTTAAAAGACTTTAAAAATAAAGATTAAATTACCCAAATGGGTCAAAATGGAACAAACTGTACTAACTATGGGTTAGTACTGCTTGTGCCAAACACCCCTTTAAGTTTTTAGAAACCATTTTTAAACTTGTTTTATGAAGATTTAAGCAAATTTTTGCAAAGACCAGATGTTAAATAAGATTAATAAGCAATATTGATCAAGTTTAAACAACTAATAAGCAATCAAATAAGCTAAAACAGATTGTGCAATAATAGGCTAAAATAGACAGATTTTATGAAAACTTAAACAAATGATTTTTAAACTAGGACAAGGCATACATAAGCATTAAATAACATTAATAAGCATAAACAAGCAAATAAAAACATGCAATAAGCAACAATAAGCAGTAAAACAGTAAAGAAGCCAAAATATGGAAAATGAGAACTTACAAGACCCTTGCTCAAAACAGGGTATACAAATGCTCTTAGAGCTTATCTACAAGCTCTAGCTTGTCAAAGACAAGCTAGTGAAACCCATAAGCCCATCCAGGTTTGGCTTATCATCCATTTGAGCATTCTTTTTTTTGTATTTTTAGGATTTTTATGAATAAAATAGTATTTAAAAGCTTTAAAACTGTAACAAAGGCAAAGATTAAGAAGCTAAAAGCTTAGTGAAGCTCTTAAGTTAGATCAATAAGCTGCATCATAGCTTAAAAAAGCTTAACAAGTTATGTAAAGTGATCAACACAGAATCTTAAAAACAATACCTCAAAACTTTTTCATTAATCTTAAAATGTTTACAAAGCTTGGAATTTAAAAAACATTAAGTAAAATAAGCTGAAACATTAACTAGATAAAAAACTATCAGTGCCCCAAGGGCTTATAACGAGTCCTATTTATATAAAAGCTAAGAAGGTTCTAGGATGTGTGCTTTCTTCGTGAGAGGGACTGAGGGTGTGCTTATTGTGTGAGAGCTTCAAGTCATTCATCTTGTATAATAACCCAAGAATTTTCATCAACCTATTTTACTATGATCATAATTGTACGGGGAAATTTTTCACTTTATTACATTACTTGCATTGTTAATATCTCATTAAGCAAGGTAACTTGCATAACTAAAGTAGACAAGCTCACACAACTTATCTATGGTCATCCTCTCTTCATATATGTCAAGCAAACATCACAATATGTCAAGTCAATATCATCATATCCTTATTACAAAGTACAGTATTCCTATAATGCCATTCGCAACGTTATATCAAAACGGGCTTAAACTGTTTAATCGTATACCTTCTAAACCCTAGACTCCATGAAGATTTAATATCAAAAAGTGAAAGTACAAGATACTATAGAATTAAACAAGTAAAATAACATTTTCAATATTGAAATAAATAACTCCCTCAAGCAATTACAAGTATTCAAAGCAGAATGTATAAAGTCCATAAGCAGACATCTAAAATAACCATTTTACCTTCGTTTTTTGTTTTTTCCCCAATTCCCCCAAATTTCTTCACCATCACTGTGTACAAGCTACTACACATAAAATACACTGGTGTAAACTAATATATTCTATTCATAAACTTTCATACACATTTTTAATCTTAAAACCCTAATTTAAAACTCAGAAACCCTAACTCGAGCTAAATATTACACTATGACTCGTTTCTTCATTTTTATCCATTGTAAACCTAAACCAATAATCAAATAAGTTGTAATAACATTAATTACAACATTTTCAACCATATTACATCATCATTTTCACAATTAACAACATGTACAGAAATAACTCAGAAAACTCCAATTGTGCCCCTAAATTGGGAACTTTTTGACCGTTTTACTCATTTTCGCCCATTTTTAAACCCGAACCACCTATGAATTCTTGTTTATTAATCCTTAATACAATCTTAAAAACATTAATCCTCAAAATTAATCAAAATGTACATGAATTACAAGCTTGAAAACCCTAAAATAAGCCCTAAAGAACCCGAAACCTAGTTTCTTTCATTTGACCCAATTTAACTAATCTTTTCAAACCAAGAACCTCATGAACTCACATCCTTCATACCTAAGCCAGCTTACACACTTCTACAACAAATATCTTCATCATTTAATAATTTAAAATTGCACATGGTCTCTTGTTCTTCTGTTTAAGCAGCGGCATAACATGACCATCCAACACCACAAAGCAACTTTCTAGCTCAAACAACACATCACCTAGCTTCTCCTCATCACCCTCTAGCCCTTACAACATGTCCTAACTCAGTCATAATGATACTTGGTCACCAAGATCATTTCACCTATAAAATATGAACCATAACACTACTTATTTCATCCCCTCTTCTCCCTATAACCCTACATAGAAGCAATCCCTTTTCTCTAAAGATCCCAAGAGATCTTAAGAAGGCTCCAAGTTTCATAAAGAAGCAAAAGAAACAAGAAACGAAGCTCGGAGTCCATTATTTATAGAGTACTAAGCTAATAGTCCCCCGATTTCGACCCGTTCTAACAATATGCTCAAACACAGGTTCTAAGATTTCAAATTCCTGCTCCTACACTCATATAATGTTCATAGATCCTAATATACTCTTGTTAAAGTTCATAACTCAATTCATGCCTCATTTTCTATTTTGATCCAAACGTACACCAAAACCCTAATTTCGTGTTTATCATAAAACTAAATTGTATAAAATTAAAAGTTGTTATAACTAACCCTAGCATGCTTAACTAGTTTAAAATAACCACTTTACTGATTATTGAAGGAATTTGAACTTAAAACCCGCGCGATTTACGTTTTAAAACCCTAATTAGATCCCGTTTTGCTTTCTACTTAACGAATCATAATTTAGAACATTGCGTACATTAAAACTTACATATATTTATTTTATTATAACTTTAAATCTCTTTTGAAAAAGTTAACATAAGCTATGCATGGCCAATTGTACATGTTTGTAACTATAATCCATGGCAAGGGGTAGTATATCGTAACTTTCTAAAACTGATAACTAAAGGGGCCTGAAAAATGTCATTTTATCAAAGTTATAACTATAAGGTCTATTATGACACATTTCCAAGAGTGCAAGGTTTTTACTTTGTATATCTTTTAAACTTGAAGGACCATGCGTTGCTAATGCTCCAATTACAATGTGTGTCCTAGCATTAAAACCAATGATTGGTAGTAAGTCTATGGCACGTATGCAACGTGATAGACTAATCAATTCCAAATAAAAGTCCTTGAATGAAAAGATAAATGGGAGAAAAAAATTCATATGGTCGAATCGAGGTAATAAAGACCCCATAATAGTCTCTTAAAGAGACACTAGACATGAAGATAATTGAAAAACCCCGGGTACGTCAAAAAATATGAGATCTCAATAAATGATATAATGCGATGTCTAGTGAAATATGGAATCGAAAAGTAATGAATCGACATCGATAGTATTATATAAGATAATGGCCATGGTAATGATTATGCAAATAAATAAATAACGCTATAATCATGGTGAGGATCAGGGAAGAATACCTGCAGGAAGTGCATATGTTTAAATGAGTGGCCGAAAGATGTAAAGACGTAAAGAAATAATGAAAGATTAAAGTCTCTAGTGACGAGATATGGTTATAAGGAGACATGTTCTCATGTGGTGGATCAAATAATGCATTAATATTTTATAAGTCTGGCAATATAATAAGTGGTCGATATGCGTCTAAAAGATAAATGAATTGAGCTCATGTGATGTTGAGATTTTTGGTACTGGATATAAAATGTATGAAGCATGCTAGTGAATTTAATGCTTAAGCATATAAGAAAAGTTCTCAAGAACACTACTTGATTGTATTGAATTAATTATGTTTTGGGCATATGTGTTATAATCGCATTGGTGTGCCAAATAAAGAATTTTGCCTATGATACTTTATAAAGAGATATGGATTTGGATATGTTTTAAGTTTCATAAAATTTGATTTTATGATTGTAAAATTGATTGAATGCATAGAAATTGAATTTGAAACAAGACAAAGTTTGTCTTAGTTATGAAATTAACATCTTAAGGATGAAATCTATGTGCATCATCAAAGACAAAGTTATATCTTTATATGGATAAACAACTCTCATGTTTATGAGGTCACATGATGTTGGAAAGACTCCCTTGATTTATAAAGATGATGATCACAATATCGATTTAGATATGTCATACTAAAATGTGTATGAACCATTAAATTTTCGCAAGTGGTCATACATGGTGTTGGTAATGAATAACTTGTAAAGTTCGATGATATACTTGAATGAGATGTATGACGTATGGATATGCGAACACCATGTGTAGAGAATATTTATTCACTTGATTCTATCAAGACACTTTGATGTGCATTTCAGAGACTAAATGAGCTTAAGTGATGTGATCATCAGGGGAAGAGAACATACGCGTTGCACTCTTTTTCCCTTGACCATGGTTTTGTCCCCACATGGTTTTCCGATAAGGTTTTTAATGAGGCAACATCCTCGAGCGTACAAAGGATTTATGTACTCTTTTTCCTTCACTAGATTTTTTTCCCACAAGGTTTTATCTAGTAAGGTTTTAACGAGGCATATTCCTCAAATGGACATCCAAGGGGGAGTGTTATGGATAAATATGGAATGGATGTCCATGTCTTTTAATATTGGTAGTTATCTTATTAGAATTGTATCTTGTGGAATACTCCATCTTGTATCTATATATACATACCTCCATTGTGAGATGAATAATACAATTCTCTATTCTCTCTATCTTGTTACTCCATCCGTCTTATTTTTATTGTCCACGTTTCCTTTTTGGGATGTCCCAATTTAATTGTCCACTACTAAAAATAGATAGGGAAGTTTGATCAAGTTTACTATATTACCCTTGTTTGAAATTAATATTACAAACTTTAAAGAAGACTTTAATTAATTAACTAAGGGTAAAACTGTTATTCTGTCAAAAAGTAAGAAAGAGAAAGCAGTAATAAATGCACTTTTCTTAAACTGTGTGTTTTTTGTCGGGGGACAATAATTTTGGGACGGAGGGAGTATTAAATAAATATCAGACGGACGCGTACTCCACCAGCTATTTTGACTCTATCTCCGATATTACCACCATCACTACTATTTAATCCTCAATATTTCTTTATTCCTGAAAAAAACTATTACCACCTAAGAAACGAATCTGTTCCCCATCTTCCTCCTCAACTACGTTATCTAATCCATCTCGGAATCAAACTAATTGGATATCACCACATCCTCAGTTTATATCCCTACCCCACCTCAAGTATTTAAAAGGAAAATGTCAATAAATGTATCTGAAACATCATGAGAAACAAGTCGAAGATATTTTGAACTACTTAGATGAACTCTCTCTTCACCGCATTGAGAAAATGGAAGAAGGACGTATTAATGGTAACAAACTAAAGACCGAACTTAAGGGAATCCGCACTCAGATTATCAGACTTCAAAAGGAACGGTTAGGGCAAAAAGATAAGATGGCTTTGAATCACTACAGAATTTCCAATCTTGAACAAATCATTGAGAAAATCCAAGCTCGTCACCAAACAGATCAGGAGGATCTTTAGGATGTCATCTACCGGCTCAGAATCAACAAACTCTTAGAATAGTTATAGCTTTATCCTAGCCATGGGATGTGTGGTATAAATAAAAACGCTTGTCAAATCTTGACTGTACAGTAAGAAGCAAGTTATTTATAAAGGCAATCCCGTTTCGTATCTTATTGTTTCCAACTTATCGCTCTTTCATCATCATTTCCACTAATTGCATCATTATCTCCGTCTTCATGAATCATACCATAACCCCTAAGTGCTTAAAATTCAAAAATAAGCATTTCTCTTTAAGCATTTTAAGCATCACATTTTCTTTTAAATATTACCTTTCAAAACTTGTGATGTCATTCTATACGCTTTATCTGTGTATGATAAATGCCTCCAAAAGTACATCACATCTGAAACACACATAACTTTGGATGCCATCCGACAACTGATTGCTGATTTTACTGCAGCCCTGGAAGCACAGACTGCTGCCATGGCAAGTGCTAGCAATCCCAATAGGAACACTAGACCTAGAGAAATTCCTGTAGCAAAAAGAGGAAACTACAAAGAATTCATAAACTGTCAACCTTTCTACTTCAATGGTACGGAAGACTCGGTGACCTCACCGCTGTTTAACCGTACGAATCAGTATTTTCTCGTACAAGTGTGCCGAGGACACAGAGTGACTTTGCTACTGGTACTTTAACTGATGATCCTTTGTCCTGTGAAATGCATATGCCCAGCCTATGGAATAGAGCAGCAATCAATCACCTAGACTGAGTTTAAAAAGGCTTCTGACAACAAGTATTGTCCTCGAACAGAGATCAAAAAAAGGAGATGAATTTTATGGTCTGAATGTAAATGGAAGTGATCTCAAGACTTATATTAGAAGATTCCAGAAATTAGCCATTTTATGCCTGAATATGGTACCAAACACCGAGAAACTTATGGAAGCTTTCATCGGGGGACTACCGCAAAGCATTAAAGGAAACGTTACTGCTTCAAAACCTCAGACTCTGGAAGAAGCCACCAACATAGCTCACAGACTAATGGACCAAATAATAAAGCGTAATTCTGTGCAAGAAACCAATAATCACAAACGAAAGTTTGATGATAGAAGGAACACCACCAACAACAACAACTATTCCAATAATCGTGACAAAGACAACTACCCCAATGATCGCAACAACAATAACCACTCCAACAATCACATCAACAAAAATAACTACCCAGATAACCATAACAATAACAACCGCAACAATGATTACCATCACCAGCAAAATAGAAGACAAGAACCTGTTAGGACTTATCCTCCTAAAAAATACCATGGAAAACCTTCCTTAGGTTACAAAGATGCTCCCTACTCAAGGAACAGAGTTTGCACTGTCAAGTGTCGGACTTGCAACAAAGTGGGTCATCTGACCAGAAACTGCAGAGACAAAAGATCAACCGCTGAAAACAACTCTTGAGGATACTTAGGTTCGCCACCAGTTACATATGAAGGATCATCTGAAACCCACTTCATAAACCCCAAACACCAAGCTACAATCCTTGTCATTCATTATTTTATCTAGAATCTACCCCAAGACACGTAGCATAAGTATCAATACTCTTAGAGTTTCGGTGATGTAAGATATGTAAAGTTATCCATGAAATAATAAAGTGATGATTCTGTTACATCTTGTTATCTGGTGATATCAAAATTCGACATTATTTGTCAATTCCATCGATTCTATTATTTCAACTCTAAATACTCCTCCGCAAACCTTGAACATAATATCATCCTTGATATAATGGGCGTCAGTACAATCTTCATCTCCGATATTATCTAATAGATTCCATTTTCTACACATTACCATATCGTGTTTTTATAATTAGGTAAGACGATTTATGATCATCTTATTGAAATAAATTAGGTCACTTCTTCATTTGAATAAGAAAATTATAAATCTCCGAACTATGAATTTCTAAATTCTCAGTTACAAGGAGTTGAACGCTTCTTTTTGTAAGTGACAAATTATAAATAAGTAGGATTACGTATATAACATATTCTTTCAATCCGTTTGTACAAACAAATTCCTTAATCATTATCATTATTACCTTCATTACCTTCATCATCTGTTCATTTCTAAATCTATATCTCACGTGATTAGCAACTCTCTTACAAATTCATAATCATTCCTTGACATTACCCATTCCATGATCTCCGTATTCTAAAATTTTTATGTTATATTCTGCAACATAATAACAAGGAAACACACAAGAATCTATACAATGTCAAATGATTTCAATACCACTAGGTATGAAAATTTTGACAAAGACTTGTGATAGCATTCTTATTCGATGTTGACTTTTAAAGGTTAATGAATAATGATTCTTTACAATCATAGTAGCGCAGCAGAAGCATGGTAGGCCCATAACCCACAGGTTTCACAAGTCAAAGTATTTCATCCACCCAAATTCTATTGGCTGTCATCAAGAGGTGTGATCTTGAAAATAAGTAGACGTGTGAAAGGAAGTAATTATAATTATGGTGCGCAACATAATTATAAATGCATCACACACGTGGACTTGTGACCTTGATTAGCCTAACTTAAATTCATGCCCAGTACCTACATCTATTCACTATAACTTTCAATTAAATCTCATGATGAGATTTCTGTAAGGGGTAGAGACTATAACAACCCAAGAATTTTCATCAACCTATTTTACTATGATCACAATTGTACGGGGAAATTTTTCACTTTATTACATTACTTGCATTGTCAATATCTCATTAAGCAAGGTAACTTGCATAACTAAAGTAGACAAGCTCACACAACCTATCTATGGCCATCCTGTCTTCATATATGTCAAGCAAACATCACAATATGTCAAGTCAATATCATCATATCCTTATTACAAAGTACATTATTCCTATAATGTACCATTCACAACGTTATATTAAAACGGGCTTTAAACCGTTATCGTATACCTCTAAACCCTAATTCCATGAAGGGTTAATATCTAAAGTGAATGTACAAGCTACTAAAGCATATATACAAGTAATATAACATTTCATTTGAAATATAAACTCCCTCCAAGACAAGTACAAGTTTTCAAAGCACAATGTACAAGTCATTAATGCACAATATCCAAAATAGCCGTTTTACCTCCGTTTTCCTAAGTAATCTTGTACAATCTATTAAGTACAAGTTATAAGCAAGTCATGTATTTAATTTCCAACCTATATTCATTTTCATTTCATGAAATTACAAGAAACCAAAGTCTAAAACCCTAACCCGAGCTAAATAGTAAACTATGACCCGTTTCTTCGTTTTTATCCATTGTAATAACTTATTTTACAATCATGTCCAATTCCTTTCCAATCATTATTTCACCAATACTGTCAAATTATCTTATTTCAATTGTACGTTAAAATGAATCCGAGAACCCCTAAATTAGCCCCTAAATGATCATTTCGACCCTTTTACTCGTTTCTACTCTGACTTCATTCTCAAGTAAGCGAAACCAAGAGTCATTGTAAACCTCATAAAAAGAGTTTTCAAAACCATTATCCATCATTATCCATACATTACTTTTACAATGTACAACGAATTACAAAGCTAGAAAAACCCTAAAAGCCTTAACGAGCCTAATTCTAACCCACGACTATTTCATTCCATTTTAAAACCCCCTATTATAACCAAAACCATACATTCATTTATCATTAATAAAACCTCAATATATACCTAAGACAATAATTAATTCATCATTGGTCCAATTAACAATGAATTATAAAAACAAAGAAAGTCAAGAAAAAAAAAAAAAAACCCTAAACCATGCACAGATGGAACCGCAACCTATTTTTCCTTTCTTCATTTTTAACCCGTTTTAACCCAAAACACTTGCTAAATTTTGTTAATACTTCTTATTGCAAACCATGAGAACATGTTTTAAAAATTTACTTAATCAATACATTCGAGAATAATGGCCCAAAAACTTTAATTCAAACAAAAAAAACCCAAAAACCCCCAAAATTTAGAACCATGCGGTTAGTTATTAACCACCCCCATTTAAAAACTCTCCCAAGTGCAAGCCCTCCAAGAACAGCTCCTAGACCCTCCTTAGCACTTACCCCACCTGCTTTAAGCTTTCCTTTGGTCCAAATATGAAGCAAGCACATGACCCCCTTGATGACTCCTTTCCAGCCCGCGCCATAGCAAGGGACAAACAACACATCAAGGCTAGCTTTTAGCCTTAGCAACTCATCCTATAGACTTCCTACATCACCCTCTAGATGTTCCATATGTCCTAGATCAGATCATGAATCTCCCTTAGTCACCAAGGTACCATTCACCTATAAATAGAAGCATAAACCTTCACTTCATTCTCATCCCCCACACTCTTATCTCATACCTATTATAGGCAGCAATACTTTGCTCCCTTATGATCCTATGATCATTAAAGAAGTCTAAGAAGCGAAGCTTTGAAGATTTGAAGCCCCGGGAACAAGATACAAGGCGTACGAGGGGAAATGCTACCCGAAACGACCCATTTCCACCATTTTTGCTCCTTGAGGCTCAAACCAAGGTTCTAAGGATTCTACTTCTGCTCCTACACTCTTATAATGTTCATATGATCCTAAATATACTCTTGTATTTAAAGTTTTTAACTCCATTCATGCTCATTTTCTCTCTCTTTCACCCATTTTGATCCAAAATCCGTAACAAGGACTCACAGCCGAAACCCTAATTTTGCGTTTTTCTTAAAACTAAATGTTATAATGATTAAATATTGTTATAATCTATCCTAGCATGCTTAACTAATGTTAAAATAACCACTTTATTGATTAATGAAGGAATTTGAACTTAAAACCCGCGCGTTTACGTTTTGAAACCCTAATTTGACCCGTTTTGCTTCCTAGCCTAACGAATCGTTATTTTAAACTTGCGTTACGTTAAAACTTCATATTTTAGTTTATTATAACTTATAAATATCTTTTGAAATGTTAAAATAAGCTTGCATGGCAATTTGGACATGTTTTGTAATTATAATCCATGCAAGGGGTATATATCGTAACTTTTTGAAATTAATAACTAGAAGGGCTGAATATGTCATTTTATCAAAGTTATAACTATAGGGGTCTATTATGTCACTTTCCAAAGTACAAGGTTTACTTGGTATATCTTTTAAACTCCAAGGGCCTATTTGTAATTTTTCAAACCCTAGGGTCTAAAATGTAACATTTTGAAAAAGTATAAAATGATTTTAAAAACCTTCAGAGAACATAACTTTAATTAACGCTTCTCTGTTGCTTAACATTTCCAGATATTGATAAAACGCTTAAAACCGATTATATCATATCACAATAACTAGGGAGCTTCATATAAGGGGTTTCATCTGGATATACTATTGACTGAGTTGTTGGGTTTTACGATTTAAAGTGCCCTAGCTCCTCCAAACGTTTTATCTGAATAACCTTCAGAATTTATGATGGCCCAAACGGTGATACAATAATTCCAAACTTTCCAATCAAACTCATAACAATATTAGACTCTCTGAACCAAAGTTCTAGAGTACAATCTTCCTAAGACTCAACATATTTACTCAGGTTGCGTGACGTGGCTGTTTATTATCATTTTGCTATATCAACCCTCCCCGGTTAAGATTGTGATAAGGTCGTCCGCTTTCATTTCAGAATATTTATTACAACTACCTACCAGGTGAGTTCATAGCCTCGCTTTTCAATCTCTTTAATGTTTTCAAAAACCCGCGAGGGGGATACATGCTTGTTACAAACTCTTTTATATACTCGTTTATCTTATAACAATGTGATTACTTTTCAAAGACTTAATGAGTTCATAACCTCACATACTTTATAATCCTGTGATACCTACTATAAACCATGAATGCAAGTGTTTTCTAAACTATATGCTATCCTGATATATTATTGCCTAAGTACATGAAAATATCTCTTATTAAGGTAGTTACTCCTAAAATCTCTTCAATTATCTATTTGGAAGTATCTCCAATATTTCCTTTAATATCCTTTGGGTAATATCCCCCATATTTCTTTAATGTCCTCTTATTGGGTAATATCTCCCAATATCTCCTTTTAATATCTCTTTGGTAATATCTCCCAAAATCTCTTTGATTATCTCTTATGTGATTCATGATTTTAGGGTAAATAATATGTTCTCCATGAAAATCTGTTACTCCATGATAATAATGTTCACTCCCATGATAATTTATCCAAGGCAATACCTTTATTTACACTTATAACTTTGTATTCCAACTATAACAAATTTCCACAAATCCTATTGAATTTTTACACCTCAACCTTTGTGTTGACTTTTTAGCATGTGTACTTCATCAGGGGGGGGGTGTATGGGGAATGCAATATAATACACAACGGAGTGGCAACATGGACATAAGATTTGCTTAAAATAATCTTGTTATCATGTAACATTGTAATGTAAAAGATTTATGGGACCCGACCCCTCAACGTTTGGACCTCTGCCTTTGTAAAACTCTGATTTGAAATTAATGATAAGATATCTTTTGAATAAACGTCTCTTTTGGGTTGTTTTCTATGATTATGATTGTTGTATCCATGAAGTAATACCCCAGATTAGCTTCCGCTGCTATATTGTAAAAATGTGGGTCTTACATCTTGGCCATTGAATTTGAGTGGTGCCCAAGTCCTATGATCTCAACCCTTGATCTTTTGTCATTTACCCTTGACGAATGGGGGATTATGGGATTGCCAAGGTGGCATTTGGCCATTTGTGGAGTGAGGTAAAGGGGGAGGGTGATGTTTGGGTATGGGTTAACAAGGTGGAGACGATGGGGGAACAGTACCTGGATCATTTGGCGGGTAGTGAAAATTGTTTGAACTTTGGCAAAATCAGTCCCTGAGTTTGGTGTTTGCTTGCATCGTTAGTCCTTAAAGGACTAACGGCGTAAAGGGTGATGTGGGTTAATAGGTTAACGGCTGTTATAAGGGGGTTTGGGCTTTTGGACTTGGGCCGAGTTATAGAAAAGAGGTATTAGGCCTTTTTTATAAGGGTTGAGTCTTATAAAGTCTTCATAATGTTTAAATGGGCTGACCCGGCCCATTAGATGGGTACGGGTTGGCTCATTTAACATTTCTTCGATATCGGCTCCGCCTTTGACTTTGACTTTGTCGGGGTTGACTTTAGTTGACTTTGACTTTTTGACTTTTGGCTTTGATTTGACTTTACTTTCACGCTCTTTCTGTTCTCGTGCTCGGTTTTGTCGTTTTGGCTTCGTTTTTGTCCTTTTCTTAGATATCCGTTACTTGCACAATATAGATGCAAAACATACAAATACGATGTATTTTTGGTATGTTTTTGGTCATTTTAGTCCTTTTTTAAAGGTCAAAGGTATGTGTATTTAAACACATACCAAAATCCCCTATACTAAGATATTGCCGTGTCCTCACGCAATGCTATAAGTAAGCACTTAGAAAACTAAGTAGCTCAAATCCACCCCGACTATTACCTCGGAAAAGTAGTCTAAGTGTTCATCAGTGGAAATAAAGGATCAAAAGCTTTAGAGGGAGGAAGCCCTGTGGTTTATTACCGTTTAAAGATATACACTTATTCCTACACATATTTTTGTATTTTTCCTTTTTTTGTATTTTTCTTTTTAAGCAACTAACTTATTTGACTTTCGTTATTTTCATAACCGTTAGGGATCATAGAACAAGACGCATTTCAATCCTAAAATGCCCAAGAAGGATAAATTCATCGTCCCCGACTTTTCACTCGTCCCAAACCAAGCTTAAAACGAAATCACCGTTAAATATAAGTTAAGATGCTAACACTACTCATATTTGCAACTTGTGAACTTTTCACTCTCGACAATTATTATATCTTAGGTGAATGTGCCATTTTGAATTTCAACCATGGATCAACGTTTTGCAAAATTTTATGCTTCACGTTCCACCCGAGAATAATGAGTTTGTAGGCGAGATCATCCCATGTAGCGACTTTCGTCTCGGCACATCCCAACCTTGCGGCTAAGTGACCAGGCTTTTGACACCCCACAGAGACTAGTATCGGGACTCACGGACCTTCGGTTTCAAAAACTCTTAGGTTTCCCGTTTATACATAGCTTATTTAGAAAAATCACAACTTAAAATGAAATAGTCTTAGTTCAAAAGCATATTTAAATTTAAGAAAAGAATTTTCCCCTATATTTATTTAAATCACACATAACATTAACATAACATTATGCAATTGTAACCCTCGACCTTTTAGAAGGCTGCAACATCGGTTGTGAGCCGGCAAGATGCAGCAAACTTTTATCAGTCTCGGATTATTATTCTTACTATGGGCTTTCTTTAGAAGGCTGTAACATCGGTTGTGAGCCGGCAAGATGCAGCAAACTTTTATCAGCCCACAGTTTATAATTATTATTCATCATTCTTCTATTTTTTTCATTTTTTTTTTTCATTTGTCATCATTTTTTTCATTATTATATTATATTAATTTTTTGGGGGGGGAGGGGGGGGGGGGGGGGGGGGGGGGGGGGGGGGGAGGGGGGCGGGGGGGTGGATCATTTCCACACTTTATTTCACGATATAGAGAAGACTTATTTTTGAAAAATTTAAGTATAAATTTGAAATAAGACTAAAATTATTGCTATCGACTACATCTCAATTTCAAAAATTATTGATTTAAGTTGTACTTTTGTTCAAAATAGCACCGTATTATTAGTCCGTTTTAGGACTTTATAGGAGAAAAACACAATTACATACATGAGTCTTAAGATTTCCAATAAGTCCTTGTTTGAGCATCTAACCATACTCAACTCTATCCATTTATACGTTCCTTCGCGAAGATCCGCGAATGCTTAGTCTAAATGTTAAGGAACAAGCTAGAGCTCAACACGCTCGATCGAGTCAAAATTTATTCTTATTCTACCCAGCAGGAAAGTCAAAATTGTGACAAAATACTTATTTTATTTTTGAAAATTTTTAAATTTTTTCATTTTTTTGGAATTTTGGTGGTAAAAACGGGATTACGTGAAAACAACGACTGCAGGCACAATCAAATCGATAGATCCCCCCATACTAAAACTGAACATTGTCCTCAATGTTTTTAGAAGGGTCTCTACGTCACTCTAAGCCGTTTATTAAGTATACTTAAAGATAAACGCTAGTCGATTATATTAGGATATTGGATTTACCAAATGAAGCTGAGGATGTGAAGCTCTTGTGATCGAAGGACAAAACCACGAGCACGAGAGGCTATCAAGAACAATCCTGGACAATCATCACAAAAACACAAGCAAACGAGAAAGGTAGAGGCGAGTCTCTTCACAACAAAAAATACTTATTCATTACTACAATACTACTACTAGGATAAGCATGGGTTGCCTCCCATGAAGCGCTTGTTTAGGGTCACTTAGCTTGACCCGTCCCCGAATTCATTGGTCCTTGGGGAAGGTTTGGTGATCCGGGACAACCATTTGTGGTACGTCCCCTCCAAAGTAGTGCTTAAGTCTATGACCGTTCACCTTGAAGTTTGGCCCGTCAGTTTGAGATAACTCACTGTGAGCCATACAGGGTACACATGGGAAATGGTGAACGGTCCGGACCAACGGGATTTTAACTTGCCCAAGAAAATCTTCAATCGAGAATTAAAGAGGATGACTTAATCACCGACGTTGAAATCGCGGTTTTTGATCTTGAAGTCATGGATCCTCTTTGTTTTCTCTTTATAGATCAAAGAGTTCTCATAGGCTTGATCACGAAGTTCATTTAATTCATTGAGTTGAACTTTTCGGTAGATGACATGCCTTTCCGTACACAAGCTTGTAAATAAGCTTAAATAAGCAAATCAGCTTTTTGGCCAATCATGTTCAGACAAATAGCAAAGGGGGCACTTTTGGGCTTATATTTAAGCCCCTTACTGGAACCTTAGGGCTTAAGGGCTTATGTGCCCTTAAAGCTTGAACAATAAGCTTTAATAATTAGCAAACAAAATGAAGTTTGAAACAAAGATAAGCCAAGAAAAATGCTTATGAAAAAGTTGTTCACACTCAGCATATACTGAGTTTCCCTTTTTTATTTTTGAAAATGACACTTTTTGAGCTTAAAAATAAGCTGTAAAACAGTTCCTTATGGACTTATGACCACCAAACAGATTAAATTTGTGCCTCAAAGAGCTTATATCAACAATGTAAAACCATTTTGAAATAATGGATAAGCCAGAAAAAGCAATTGAAAAAGCATTTTCTTCTTTTTTCAACACTTAGTTAAAAATTGACAGATTTTGGTAAAACACAAGACAAGAAATGCAGGCTTAATGACTTTGATCCTAACTTGTTTTAACACTTGCACAAACACATAAACATCAAAAACTTCACAAGATTCAAAAGCATAATTAAATAAGCAGATAAAATGAGCTATAAGCTTACAAATTCAAACCACAAGCTATATAACCTATGATTTTTAGATTCCAACTTAAACAATGATCGAAAATAAGTTAAAAGACTTTAAAAATGAAGATTAAATTTCCCAAATGGGTCAAAATGGAACAAACAGTACTAACTATGGGTTAGTACTGCTTGTGCCAAACGCCCCTTTAAGTTTTTAGAAACCATTTTTAAACTTGTTTTATGAAGATTTAAGCAAAGTTTTACAATGACCAGATGTTAAATAAGATTAATAAGCAATATTAAGCAAGTTTAAACAACTAATAAGCAATCAAATAAGCTAAAACATATTGTGCAATAATAGGCTAAAATAGACAGATTTTATGAAAAACTTAAACTAATGATTTAAAACTACAAACTAGGTATTTTAAGCACTAAACATGATTAATAAGCATATATAAGCATATATAAGCAGTAAATAAGCACTAATAAGCAGTTCTACAGTAAATAAGCTGAAATTAAAAAAAATGAAGACTTACAAAGCCCTTGCTCAAACAGGGCAAATTAAGTTTTTAAAAGCCAATCTACAAGCTCTAGCTTGTTAAAAACAAGCTCTAGCTTGTTAAAAACAAGCTAGTGGTGTCCATAAGCCCTTCCATAACTGGCTTATCATCTATTAAGTTGTGGTATTTGATAGTGTGTATTTTTTTTGGTTTTTTGTAAAATTTTCTTAAGTACTTAATATTTAAGTTAAAACAGAATGTATGATAGTTATAAAAGAGCTTAATGTAGCTTATGAAACATTTTTTGACAACAATAAAACACAAATTTCTTAAAAAGAGAGATTTTACTAAAACTTGCTTTTCATTAATTTAAAAACAAAACATTACAATATTGAAAGTTTACACTAAAAATAAGCTGAAAATTGTAAAAAAAAGATTAACTAGGTGCCATTGAAGGCTTACACGAGTCCTATTTATAACAAGCTAAAGAAGATTCTAGGATGTGTGTTTCTTGTGTGAGACAGCTCAAGGGTGTGCTTGTTGTGTGAGGCAAGTCTTCAATCAATCATAGCCATCAATTTTAAGTAGTGCCCAAGCCCTTTGATCTTAACCCTTCAATCTTTGTCTTCTTCCTTTGTCGAATAGGATTCTTGGGGATTGCCAAGGTGGCGAATGGAGTTTAGTGAGGTGGGGGGAGTGGGATAGTGATGTTTTGTTGTGGAGTGAGGGCTTTGTCTGGTTATGCAGGGAAAGGACACACGATTTGTGTGTGAGTTAAGAGAGATAAACAGTAACTGGCGCCCTTCTTTAAAGTTTAGAAAATGGCAAGTTTGGTCTCTGAGTTTATATGGTATAATTGCAATCATAGTCTTGGTTTCCTTCACAATTGGCCCTTGAAGTTGGTAAATGTTTGCACCGTTAGTCCTTAAAGGATTAACGGTGTAAAGGTTAAAAGGGAATGAGATAACAGGATGATGTGTTAACAGGTTTGTTATAAGGGGGTTTGGGCTTTTGGACTTGGGCCGAGTTATAGAAAAGAGGTATTAGGCCTTTTTTATAAGGCTTAAGTCTTATAAAGTCTTCATAATGTTTAAATGGGCTGACCCGGCCCATTAGATGGGTACGGGTTGGCCCATTTAACATTTCTTCGATATCGGCTCCGCCTTTGACTTTGACTTTGTCGGGGTTGACTTTGGTTGACTTTGACTTTTTAACTTTTGGCTTTGATTTGACTTTTTTTTCAGTCGCTTGGTTTTGTCGTTTGACTTCGTTTTGTGTCTTTTACCTTAGATATCAGTACCCTTGCACAGTACAAATGCAAAACATACAAAATACAATGTAGTTTTGGTAACGATAAGTGTTATTTAAGTCTGGTTTTAATGGAAAATTGTATGTGTAATTAAGCACATACCATGTAGCAAAGAGGGAGTCGAGTCCATTAATGGCATAAATTACCAAGTTTCTTGTTAACCTTATCAATCACATACACAAGCACACGAATTACTTGAAATTGTAGAGAGAGAAAGAGATGTTTAGAGAGAGAAATAACAAAAAGGAAAATGGCTACACATTAAGAGAAAACAAATGAGCAACACCCTCTCCACACTTGGAGAGGGCTTTATATAGTACATAGTAGCTGGCCATGGGTCTAAGTGGGCTTCCATGGGTCGGGCTTGATATCTAATGGGTTTTAAAGCCCGTAACTTAGGCCCAATTAGCTTATGGAATTCTCATAAACATAAAATAGACTAATAAAAGGTTCGGGAATATTAATGACCATCACTTTACTAAACGACATACGTCTAACTATCCTCCCCCTAAAGGTGGTCATTCACATGAGGCTACACTTTTTGTGACGTCTTGAGTCCTTGGAACCTTGTAGCCTAGGGAATCTCCTTTAGGATTCCTTTTGCATGCTTTTATCTTGGATCTTGATCTTAGACTTGATAACTTTACTTAAACTTGATATCTAGGATCTTTAAACCTTGAGATAATATTGGATCTTTCTTGACTAGAACACTTCTTAACCAACATACTCATCCTTTGACATCACTTGAATGCTGACAATCTCCCTCAATATAGACCTTGTAACTTGATCTATTTGAAATCATATACTTGACATTCTTTGAGGAAGTTCTTGTTCATCAGAGCTTGTGGAAGTGTATCTTTGAAATTCAAAACTGTCTTCAAGTTATGATTAATGCCATTGAATACATCCTTGAACTTTAAGAATGAGTATGTGGCCTTGATTGCGGCTCAGATAGAATACAGTTAAAACGCCATCGACTTGTCCTGCATGTTTAAGTTAGTGATACACAACAGATATGGACGAATTTGTCTTTGTCATTTCATCGAATATGGTTGCGATAACCACGTTTTTCCCCCTTTAATCATAAACTCCTGCCTGTGATCAGGTAGAATTCAAAAGAATCTCCTTGACAGGGTTTCGCAGCTATACTAGCCGTTCTCATTACTGGAGCATCTCAAAGCAGACAACACGTAAGCAGTGAATCTGGAGTACTGTCTTCACTTGATTAACCGTTCAATACGTGTTCAGTCTTCCCATGCCCAAATGCCCTTTTGAGGCTGCTACAATGGACATGAGATTGAAAAACTTGTTTGAAAATCAGTCGACATGTTAATGAATAAAGATTTTTAAACATATTGAAAGTTTTATGTTTTCAAAAAGCATCTGTCAATTCTCATTAATACACACAGATTATATTTGCGTCTGTGTTGGACTCTTGTACAACTTGTGTTCTTAATGATGAACAACAAGTGTATATAGAATTGTGTCCTAATGAGATTTATTGATTGATCTCGTTGGCTCTAGACTCTATAAGTGCACATTTGTTATTTGGTGATCGGAGGCTGGAGCAGACTGTCACCTTTTCAATATCTACGATCTCGGAATGAGAAAGTCGATAGAAGTGTGTTGTACTCTGTGAGAAATGAAACAAACTTCTTTTGAGAGAAGCCTGAGTAGCTGGGATGGGTTGTGCATTGCATCACTTGGTCCATGACGACTTGTCTTCAATACCAGGTTCATCTTTGTGATTGCTGATAGATTATGCATTAACCCGATTTTTGCCTAAGGTTGTATGGAGGGCTTCTTTCTTTACACCCTTTATCCTTACAATTATTTTTCATTCTTCAACCCCTTCAATGCTTACCGAGACTTCATAACTAACACCTTGTTAGGATTGTTCCAGTTCTAGCTTTGCCTCAGTCGGCATTATTCCCATTCATACTTTACTCCTTTTTTCAATCATACCTAGGACTTGTACTTTATCTAATGGAGTGTTTCTGGGTAGATCCCTCCGGTTCTGGCTGGATCATGGAACAAAGATACCTAATCTTAACCGCCTTATAACTCCTTGAGAAATAACAGTTGGTTGGTCTTTAGGTATTGCCATGTAGATCTATAAAACCATTTGATAAAAATCAATCAACGTGTCTGAGAAATCATTTAAAACACATTGAGAGTTTTCTATATCACCAAAAAGCTCCCCCTGCACATATGCATCATATTATGAAAGAGTTTTGCACATGCGAGGTTTGGGAACGCACTTATAATCAAGAGATCTTATCCTTTATTAAGCCGTATTGATCACATTTTAATCACTATTCTCCCTATCAAAAATTGCATATGTGTTGACAATTTTTGAATTATTAGTGAATTAAAAACAAGTTATTGTCTAGAATTCACATGAGTGTAACTACGTCTTGGGAGAACAGGAGTGCATGCAGAATGAACTAATGATTATACTCCCCCTCAATTATATAATAGAGTGAAATGTTGGAGTGGAAGTATGTTGAGCACACAATTTTGAAAGAATTTGAAATTTCTTTTTGATGAAAAATATCTTGAAAAATTATGCTCAACAAGAAAATAATTTGCAATTTATCTTATTAATTATCATTTCCTTAGTACTTCTCTTGAGCGTTCAGAACTTTGAATGTTTATATGACAGTGCTCAAGACCGAGAAGATGTGAACTTCCCGTTGTTTAGGATAAATGTGCATAAAGAACATTTTCCTTTCTTTGAGGTCCGAGTCCTAAGCTGACATTTACTTAGAAGTCATAAAGAAAAAGTTTGAAGAGACATGTTTTGAAAGCATTTGAAACTCTCGCTCAAACTTCATTTATTCACCCGTGTTAATATTAATCAACATTTCTAGGTGCGCAAATGTTATCGATTGTCGAGAGACATGTCGAAGAAGAATATTTTTGCTATTTTTGAAATTTTTTGATTTTATATTTTGCTTTTATAGGTCTTATATTTTTATATTTTGCTTTTCTGATAGATATTTTCAATTGTGAAATGTTTTAGACACACAAAAGAAGCTATGAGAGGATGTGTCTAAAAGCATTAAAACTTGGTTTCCAAAAAGCTCCCTCTCAAAAATTGATCCACTTATAAAGAATGATTCGAATTTTAAAAGTGACAAGAGGAGGGAGTGTTAAACATAGAATTTTGAAAGATTTTGAAAAATCCTTTTGAAAAATTCTTGAAAAATTATGTTCAACTGTTTTGAAAACAGAAAGATTTATCTTTTTTAAAGGTAAAGCGCACTAAAGCGTACACTCCCCTTTTATTCGAAGCACGGGTTATGCACTGAAGTGTACATAAGCCATTGCTGAAAGCTCATCAAATGTCACATTCATTTTCTCCATGATTTTCTTTGTCCTTCGGTTTATACTCGAAAAGCAATGGAATTAGCAAAGTATCAAACCAATTTTGACAACCAAAATAAGCCATTATAGGATGTGATCTAAAGCAATAAAACTTGGTTTCCAAAAAGAATCCTCTCAAAATTGATCCACATATAAAGAAATATTTGAAATTTTAAAAGTGACAATAGGAGGTATTGTTGAACAATTAGAATTTTGAAAGATTTTTGAAAAATCCAATTTGAAAAAATCTTGAAAACTGTGTTCAACAACTGTTTTGGAAAACAAGAAGATTTCTCTTTTTTAAGGTAAAGCGCATTGAAGCGTACACTCCCCTTCTTAACTGAAGCACGGATATTCACAGAGAGTACATAATCCAATGCTGAAAGCTCATCAAATTCACTTTCCATTTCTCCATGATTTTCTTTGTCCTTCGATATATACACTAAGAAGCAATTGGAATTAGCAGAGTAAATACCAATTTTGACAACCAGTCATAGAGAAAGTTGAATTTGGAAATTTGATTTGATATAGGTTCATAAGGGTTTTAAATTACATGATTATAAGCACTTTAGATCAGTTAAATTGACACTCAGATCACTGTTTGTAATTATTTTTCCATTAAGGTTAAAAATACTTTCCAGTTAGTTGACCACCTAAAGCAGAGATCTAGGTGTACTAAAGGGGGGCTTTTATTGGGAAAGCAAGTCTTTCTTTTGGACCCTACTTTTTAGTTTCTCTCGACCATAAGGCATATGTTTCCTTGTTGATTTTCAAATTCAACACTTGAAACATTTGCATTCTTATTGAGAGCACGAGAATTTATGTCATTCACATAATTAAGCACAGACATCATGATTAGCATTAATTAGACATAGCTTAAACATAGCATAAACAACTTCAGATTTAGCATTCTGAATAGCAAGCTTAATGTTATTACATGCAGATGACGTATGTTTCTGATTAGAAGAAGACTGTAAATTCCTATGGTTTTCTTTTATTTTATCTAAATTATGCGAGAGGCAACTACTTTTAGACTTAGAGGGGACCTTATCATGCTTAGGCTTGTTCCTAGGCTGTGGTCTTCTAGTCCTAGTAGTGTTTTTAACGTCTTTAAAAGAGAAACCATTTGTTTTAGAATTTACATCGTTCTTAGTGATGACATGAGGTTGTGAAACAATGATCGGTTTTGTCCTAACACTTGCTTTAACTTTGTTGATAGGCACAGATTTGTCTTCCCTAGAAGTCTTATCGAGATCAATCCTAAACATTCTAGGGCCAATCACTTTATCATTTTCCACAACTTTTAATTCTCTGGTGGTAGGTACCGAGTTTGAAGTGACTAGATTTAACAAATCATTCGACTCAACAACCTTGGGAGGAACCCGTTTTGGTCGTTCCGATTGAAACGTATTTGGTTGCCGAATAACAGAATGGTTTCTAAGAGGTTGCAACGACGGTTTCCCCAAGTTTGTTTGATTTGAAAACTTAGTATTAAATTTAGTATTCATCACTCGTACCTTTGTTGGTGTCCTTTTGTTCAGAAACCTTATCAAATAACTAAGCTCTCAACTTAGCATTTTCATAGATCATGTCATGTAATTTATCTTGAAAAGAGTCAATTATAGCTTTGGTTTGAGTCCGAGTCACATTGATAGAGTCAAACAGGTTCTTGTACGCAGTCTTAAGATGAGCATTTTCTCTTTTATAATTCCGAACCTGAAACTCTAATTCTACGTTCTCATTTTCAAGTTTCTAAGGTAAAGGATCAAGGGAATCTGGTACACATGAAGTATCCTTATTTTTACCCTTTTTATCTCCCAACTGAGCTTGCAACCGTTTGATCTTTTGTTGCATGTCATTATAAGCTTTATCATATGAAATTTTATCATATTTGCATTATTCACATTTCTTGTACCAATCATTCCAAAGTTTAGCATATTCGTTTTCCTTTTTAATGATACACTTTTCAAATCGTTCTTTCGTACGTTCAAGCCTAGTTTGGAGATTGGATGTATCTACAACAGAATTACATTGCACAATAGACATAATATCCTGACTGACAACAGCTCTCAAAAGACGCTCAATTTCCAATTCCAATGCCTTGTGCTTAGCAAGAGATTCATCAGCTTCTTTTGCAAGAGATCGGAAGTCTTGAACAAATTTGGCTGCTTCTTTCAAAAATTGTATTTTGAAATTTTGCACACTAGCGTCAACTTGGTTAACGATAGGGAAAGTTTCATCTTTTACAATTTTGTGAATCTCTTAGTGAGCAGAAGACGACCAATTATGTATATCCAAAGTCATTTTTTGTTTGACAACATGTTGAAGAGTCACAATGGTGCTTTTTACCTCATTTAGAAATTTTCATGCAACACTTGGTGTAGTACATCCGAAAATTCTTCATTTGGCGTTGAAAATGATTTAGAAACATTGGCCATTTTGGAAGTATTTGAAAAATACAACTCTTCACGTGACTTGGCCGATTAAGAAACAAAAACCTCCCAAAAGATGATTAATCTTAGTATAATTTGCCGGTTTTATTTCTTTGTTCAATTGTTTCATTTTTAGACGACTCTCTTAAGCAAGTTGCAGTGTCTTTTACGAATCATACACAGTAGAAGGATCATGCTTTTCTAATAACGCTTTGCCATTATACAAACTCTGTTGTTTTAGCTGAGCTTGCTTGAGAGAAAAAGGATTTTGATAACCCAAAGCCATTTTCTGTTTGGTGTGGTAAAACGAGTCTGGCTTAGGTGAAAGCATATGCATCGTTTGAATCGATTGACCCGTTTTGACCAAAATATTATCTAATTCCTTTATCTTATTCTCAAGTTGAATTTTTTTATCAAGAATCTTGTCTTCACGTATTTTGAAATCAGACTTCAACCTTTTCTTTTCTTCAAGAAGAGAAGAAACAGTTGATTTTTCCATTGAAATCTGTTTATTTAGATTTGAAATTTCCTCATTCAAAGTCGTTATTTATTTACCGGAACTTAAGTGAAGTGCATTTATCTTTTTAGTAAGACATTATTCTTGATAAACAGACTTTTGATAACATCTTTCAAGTTTGTCATATTTTTCTTGACTAATTTCAAAACACTTTTCTTGATTTTTATATTTAGCAAGCTTAGTGGTCAAATCAGCATTAGTTTCTCTTAACTTGCGATTGACCAAGTTAACTTTCTCAACTTCAGTAGCTAAATTATTATATAATGAATCATATAAAGCACATGTTTCCTCAGGAGTAGCAGGATGCTGTTCTACTATTCCCCCACTTTGTTCCATACTAGAAACCTCAGAAATAACATTACTATCATTCTGTGGTACTTGGTGTGATTCAGGAATGGGCTCGAGTAGCTCAGTATATTGCTCTTTTTGAGTAAACATATTGAATATATCATTATCATAACAATTTTCCGAATGGTGTACCTCAGCTGATTCATCTGAATCGTAGACGGGTGCTTTGTTAGTCTGAGTACCCGATGTCGATGCTTGCTGTAAATTATCTTTTAAAGTGCAGTTGGCATTTACTCTTTCAATCTCTTCAGAAGCACCTGCATCAACCATGAAATCAATCCTCTTAAGTGAGTTGGATCCCTGCTTCTTCCTTTAGAGCAATCTGCATCTGTTTTTAAAGATAAGCAGCATCCTGTTTCCCTGGCTTTACTGTGTAGTTGCAGGCAAGATGATCCTCTCCTTGACAGTTGTAACACCTTATCTGATTACTATTATTCCCATTTGCATTACCCTCAGCCCGTTCCGCTACAACATTTCCATTCCCATGCTGATTTTCAATCCCTAGAACAACACTAAGCCCATTCTGATTCCCAACATTCTGAGTACCCTGATTCTGAACTGCATTCAGCCCAACCAAATTTCCTACATTCTGCACTGCATTCTGTCTAAACTGGTTTCCAACATTATCATCAACCATTAGCATTTGTCTGTCTTGATCCATATTCATACCCGATTGTGCAATCTGACTGTTGCAGGGGTTTGATGAACTTCTTTGGTTGTTGTTTGTTGGAGTGGTATCGTTTAGAGTAAATGCCTTAGCCATGAGTGCAAGTGCCATGTCAAATGTAGTTGTGGGATTTGAGATATCTCCAGGATTTTGCATTGGATGTTGTAGGTAGTTCGTGTTGAATGAAGGTTGTGGGACAAAGTTTGTGAAAACCTAAAAAGATCGTTATAGCTCTAGTTTGTTAAGAACTGATCTAGGATAATGATAACATAGGCGGAATATTCAAACATAGAATCAATATTATCATAACAAGGTTTTACCAAACATTCACCACAGCCCTAATATTATTTGATCAGAACAATACAGTTACATCAATGAATTGTAACAGGGATCAAGGAAACCTCGATTACCTTGAGGCTAAACCAACCAAACCTATGCGTCTACAATAAGACTTGACGCCTAGTACACACACACACACTTTTCCTGGTGTTTACATCTTGACTCACACAAAACAATATCTAGGGATCTCTTTATATAGTAGAGTCCATCTAGATTTACAAGAGAAAACATAATTGTATAAGGAAACTAAATCTTTTAATTCTTTAATAAACTTCATATTTATCTTCAAGAATCATATCTTTTGGAATCTTTTATCTTTTGTAGAATAAACTCCACCAGCTTGTAGAATTCCATAATGCTAGATTCAGTCCTTATGTTTCATTCTTGTTTTGTCTTATCAACTCAAATATAATTCCCAACAAAGTTGTTATTGGGTTGTGGATGTTGTATGTAGGTAATATGTGATGATTGATCTGGAAGAAACGGTGTCTGAGTGTTTGCCATTAATGCCAAAGGATCATGTGTGTTTGTAAGTCGTTGTGCTCTAATAGCATTGATGTCTTGTTGAGTCGACATTGCAAAAGTGATGTGAAATAATAAACAAGGATCTCTAGTGGGTAAAGTGATTGTTGTTGTGGATTGAAATCAATTAACGATAAGGGGATTTTACAAATCTATGATTTAAACCGAGAAAAGAATGGAATCTTTTACGGGATTTTACCAAATCAAGAAGAATCCGTGAAAGAATTGTTGTTGAAATTGAAGAACTTGAGCTTTTGTTAACGATTGAGGAGCTTAAAACGATGAACGGTGCACAAACATCAATTTAAAATGAGTAATGGTTGATTAAAACTTAAATAAGGACTAACAGTGCAGTTACGATTCACTTTTGAGGACTAACGGTTGAATTATATGATTAAAACTAAAGATTAAAAGTAAACATGTTGGAAAACTCTAGACTAAAAGTAAAAAATAATTGAAAACTAAAAGGATTAAAAATAAAATTGACTTAAAACCTAAGGACTAATAGTAAGGAATCTAGATAAATAAGGGCAAATTGTGTAAAATTTTAAATTTAAATTATATTAAAAAAAAATAAAAGTAACCATGCACGTTTATAAACTTCTTCTTGTTCATTTGGAATTGTAAAATTAGAACTCTTTTTGTTTTGAGGTTTTTAACTCGTACGGTTATCGTCGGTGAGAAGTAAATACACAACGTTGATCGAAAAGATGTCACGATCATGATGGTATAAGTTAAACGTCCCGTAGTGCACCGTCAATCGAACTCGAAAAATCCGAAATGGCTTAAAACGTGTAGAATTTGATCTAGATGAATTGGTAAATCGGTTAGCACACAAAAGATAATCGATCGGTTAACACTTGAAAGCAGATAGATCGGTTAACAAAGGGTACAATAGTTCGGTTCCAAGGAGAAACAAGTAGTTCGGTTAGGCTTGGCGAGTTAGTTGTTCGGTTCCTACTTGAAACCTAGTTGTTCGGTTCCTACTTGACCAAGTTGTTCGGTTAAACTATGCTGCTGAATTGGTTCGCTAGGAGCCAAAAAGTACTATCTTCCGTTCGTCTTGTCTTTTTACCCCAGAAACAGCAAAAAAACAACGTCCTTTTCGTGGTCGTTTGGATCTTTGTCTTCAACCTTGTTTCAAACCTTTGACCAAAAAGATAAGCTAACCAGTAAAGCTCAAATAAGCTCAAATAAAGGTTTTAAGACAAACTGTTTATGAGCCCAAATGAAAGAACAAGACACAAAAAATTTGGCACTAAAGTTTACAAGAAGTAAAAAATGAAACTAAATAAGCAGTGGCCAATATACGCTATAAAATAAGCTCGAATAAGCTCATAAACAAATGCCACAAATAAGCCACGCAAAGGCAAGGGATACTAAGCTACAACGATTTTGGGTAAAAGTGAGCAAAAGTGAGAAAAAATAAACAAAACAAAGATGGATATTATTAAGTTGACGTTTACTTACTGTTTTGAGAAGAAAAATGGACACCAACAAAAAGTAACACAAACCATGAATAAGCCCAAAAGCAATACGGCAAATCTCGAAGCCCAAATAGTTATGTATTTCAACGATAACCAAACTAAGCTAAAAAGGTAAAAACTAAAATAAGTAAGCTTATAAATAAGCCGAAAATAAGCTAAACCAAACAATTACAACAAAACCACTAAAACCAACCTTGACTCTTGATACCACATGTTAGATGCTATCATTTCATCACCAAAAACACAAAATAAGAAAAAAGAGATTTTAGAGAGAGAAAGAACTAGAGAGAGAAATAAAAGAGAGAAAAATGATTACTTGCACTAGAAAAAAAATGAGAAGCAACACCCTCTTCACACTTGGAGAGGGCTTTATATAGTACAAGGAGATAAAACCCTAAATGGTTTGTTTGGACTTTATGTTGGGCCGGTCTTAATACAAATGGGCTTAAGCCCATCACCTAGGCCCATTTAGCTTAAATGAATTCCCGTAAACTATGTTTTTCTTATCCAAGGCTCGGGAATAATAATGACCATCACTTTACTAAAAACACGGCTAACAAGGTGGCTTAATTTTAGCAAGTGTGTCTCATTCATGCACCTTATTTGTCCTATTTTGTTTTCAAAATACACATAGTTGTCAAAAAACACAAACAAAAATCTTTCTTTCCTCTTTTCTCTTTCTCTCTTTCGTCCGAAAACTACACACACACAAAACACATAAAATTTTCAACTTTGGTCAAGAACAAGAAGCTTTAAGTGTTTCCGGGTTGATTCTAATAGGCGTGGGTTTATAAAAACTACGTTTGGGTTGTTGGTTTCGTGTCGATCTTGTCTTCAAAACCCTCTTTTGTAAGACACTTTATTTCATAAATTCTTGTACTTTTGAATGTCTAATGATGCATAGATGTTAGTTTTACGGTGCGTTTTCTAAAAATCAAAAGCGAAAATCTAAGAAACACTAAATAAGGGTGTGTTTGGGTCGAGCAAGAAAGAAAAAGAAAAACTAAGATTTGTCATTTTAATATAGTGGTTGTGTTGGTAAAATAACATTATTTACATAATAAAGTTTATAGCTTATTTGGCTTATTAATAAGCTTTGTATAGATTGTTTTTTCTTATATTGCGTCGAACACTAAAAGAAACAAAAAGAAAATGGTTTTGGTCATTTACCTCTTTTGTCATATTTTTGTAGCTTATTGTTTTAGCTTATCTTAGTAACTAAAAGTACTCGTAGCTTATCGACTTATTTTTAAGCACTATACGACTTATTTTGGGCTTATACTATGTTCGGCCCAACAAGGACAAATAAGCCGCGGCCAATAAGTTATAGCTTGTGTGGCCTTGACTTATTTTTGTGGCATTTGGTTTGGCTTATTTTCGATACTAGAAGTGCTTATATCTTATTTTATAACTTATTGGTCGCGTGTTGGGCTTAATATATCATTTGGAAGTGTTTGTTTGGGCTTAATATATGCCACGGCCCAACTAGAAGCCCAATAAGCTTCGGCTTATATTTGGGACTTTATGTTCGGCTTATTTCCAACTTATTTGTAATACTCGTTTTGGTCGGAAAAATGTCGTTTAAGTGGTTAGATAGCTAGTCGTGGTTATTGGGCCGGAAAGCCAAATAAGTGCCTATGACGCTCACGGCTAATGACTTATTTGACTGTGCGGCTTATTTCGTTGACTTACTACCTTGCTTATTGGACTTTGTTATTTTCGATTTATTGATATTATTGAATTTTACGTTATTGGGCTAACTAGTAAACTTATTATTGGGCCTGTTATAGACTAAATACTAAAACTAAATATTTTAAACTAGTAATGGGCCATAAGGCCCAATAAATGAAAAACTAGTGAACTTAAGCGTTTAAAACGGATTTTTGATCGGGAAATACTTATATAAGCTCAAAATAGTTAAAATAGTCGTTTAGAAATGTGTTTGGTAAAATTTGGTCGAAAACATAGATTTTGGCGTTTTGTCGGAATTTGAATTATTTGGGAAAAGTGTTTGAAAAATGAGGTCTAAGACCTTGGAAAACTTTTTATAAACGAACGGGTCATGCCGAAAATTTATAAAAATATTTTACTTAGAATATTTTTACTAAAAACTACTTTCTTAGAAGTCCGACAAAAAGACGAAATAATAAAATATTATTATTTTAATAAATTGACTAAAAGACGAAAAATATATTTTAGAACTTTATAAATTATAAAACTTCTCTAAATTAATTATGTAATTAAAACGCGTCATTTCTTATAATCAATACAATTAAACTTGATAACTTGAGCTTATCGGAACATATTTCTTAATATCTATTATTTAAATCTTGTTATTTTACTTGTCTATTTTTCTTAAATAGTATAAGTATATTTTTGTTTGAACGGCAAATGGAATTTTATTAAAAAAGGGCTAGAAAGAAACTAGCAGACGATATACACGCAAAAACGATCCAACAAACAAAGAACGAAAAGGAACAGAAAAACTCTAACGAAACGAACTCGCAAAACAACCAAAGGCTATTAGAATAAGAAAGATCCCACCATGTCGCCAACTGAATTAACTCCCATGAACGAAACCGAACACCCGAGGCATCATACCAAAAAGCGATCTAACCGGCATCCTTTGTTTGTCTCGATAAGCTTATGACAGATGAATAGTCTTCTTTAACGTTGCCATAATAAACTCCAAATCTGAAGATTGCTAGGAAAATAATCTTTCCAGAACGTAGTTGAGCGAGACGAGTACAACCCGTGTATATTTCATTGGGGTTCTATATAGCTCCAGTCGTTTATAGAATCTATCTCGTCACTAGTTGAGGACCAATTTAATAATCCACGAAGAACACCAGACTCAACAGCAATATTTAAATCTTACCCGGGGGTTGTAGATGGGGCGCAATGATGGAGTCTTTTTCAGGAGAAATAAACTGGGTAACATCTCATTAGCATTAAGTGGTAACATTACCACAATCACCTGTAGAATGATCCAATAATGTCCCACCAGCATCATCTTCCAAGTTCTTTTTCCAGGCAATCCTTAATACACCGCATCTTATACAAAAGACCGAATCATCAGAATATCGCCTTCTTCAATGGAGTCCTCAGATCATTTCCACCCACAAACATCCTCACTAACCCCTTCGCAAGAAACACGACTAGAAGGGCGACAACGAAATCATTGTTAAAATTCTTAGGAATCTGATCACAACTATCGACATCCAAATGCTCATATTTTCCAAACTTTCATACCAAAATAGGACCATCTACATCCTTTCCGTTCAGAGATTTGGACTCGGAATTGACCTCCATCGATTCAATATTGGGCGCCCAATATGCAAACTCAGTAGCGATAATACGATAAGTCCGATTCTTAAAGGAATAGTATAAGTATATAAAATCTAATATACATACTTTGATATGTCTTCTTCGAGTCTAAATCACTAACCATCACACAACCATTACTACTAAAAGCAGTAATACGAAACGTTTTCAAAACTCCTATGCATCAAATTTAAATACACATTTCAAACATAATTCTAAGTCAAACAAATTGCTAGGTCGTGTCTGAAAGCCGTTGTACGCCGTTGTTTGACTACCATACTCTCAGCTACTATTTATCTTTATTAAGGTGAGTTCTCGCAACCCCATTTTTAAACTCTTTTCCGTTGGGGAAAGTGATACTCAAAACTTTTTACAATTACTTTCAATACTGTGCACATTCATTTTTTTTCTCTTTGGGTCAATGCTATGTGGCTATATTTCGTGTATGAATTGCTAGGTGAAACACTATGTGAATGATTTAGCAATACTATGAGATCTATTTATGCGAAGTTCCACTGGGAATTTCTGCACACCACACTATTTAGCCGACTGTGTAGCTCCAGCTGGTAGGCGATAGGTCTAGAGGACTATTAGCGCGCGGGGATTCTATTGTTTTGTTGATTTGGGTTGGGATACCCTGGTATGATGTGTTGATGTGTTGTTAATCTAAATACTATTGTATGCATTCTGCTTTCATATTACACAAATGTGCACTATTTAAATTCTAGCACAGCAACTGGGTTTACTCTCTAAACCTACAAGCTCACCAACTTTATGTTGACCTTTTCGAGTATCATTTTCAGGTGTGATCGACATTGTTATCAGATTGGTATATGAAAATCAAAGACCTCTACTACCAGGACGTTTTCTAAAGACAAGGGTTTTCAACTAATTAAGGTTGTATTTCCTAAATGTTTGTAATCTAAATTTCTTGTAACAAAGCTTGGTATATCTTGTATCTTGTGCGATGTAAATCATTATGTCGCATCTCGTGTTTCCGCTCTTAGCGGGGTGTGACAGATTGGTATTCAGAGTCAAGGTTATAGAGAATGTCTGTTTTTCAAAAATAAAAACGCAACTATAACCAACTAAAGTTTTCGTAAAAACCTAAAACATGACGAAAGTTGGCTAGCCCGAGCATTTCATAGTTTTTCCTAAATTATGCATTGCCTGGTCAACTATGCCTAATTCACGAAGGACCATAAAATGATGAGGGTAGTTTTCTTAAGTTATGTTAGAGGAGGGGGGGACATGAAATCCTAAGATCACCTGAAAATCACCTCGACCTTATGTATACATACCTGCTTTATGTGTTATGTTATTGTCCGATTATTGTCTTATTCTTGCTATTACTTGAATTATCATTATTTGTTATTGACTTACATGTTGCCTTGTTTGCATTACGTGTTGCCCTAAATGCTTATTATATTCCTAGTATTATATTACTATTGCTCATGCTTATCTTGCATATTTTCCTTGCAAGCTCTACATGTGGCCTTACTACTATATTATCTCTATCACTTATACTTGGCTGACATGCTTGTCTTGCAATGCTCTATATGTCACCTGGACATACTCATATCATAACTTTGCTTACTGCTTATCCTATATCAAGATACATATACTACTATTTTATATGTTGAATATATATAAATCACTATTCTTGAATTACGTCCCCAAGATTTAGTTGTCGGACGGCCAACATTGAATACATTATTTTGGATATAGTATTTTGGTTATACTATTTAGGATACACTATTTTGAGAACACTATTTTGAAATGCTTTCTTTATATACTAATTCAGGTACACAACTACTCAGTTGTTTCCCTATTCTATCACGTCACGATTATCACATGCCCTGTCTCCCCCATACTACTCACCTTGTTAGAATGTCTGAATACAATGCATTCTAAATCGACGAATTTGATGACATCCTTAGCCGCACAAAGAACAACTCACTGACCAGCATAGTCGCAATTAGTGTGGATTTTCATACGGTTAGGATCTTGGGACTAAAAAATTGGTAATAGTATTTTCATGAGAAAGTGATAACCTTAGAGTTGAGTTCTTCACGACAGCCGTAGTAACAGTACCCGCCCTAGTGTTCGTGTTACGAAGATGGTACACAATTGAAACATTTTCTTACAAACCTTACAAAGTACAAAATTTGATATTTTCTATGGTTGATGGTTTTAAATATAAATCATTTTGAATACATGTCTAAACGTCAATTTTCCTTGAAAGTCAAATCCATACCGCATATGAAAATCGCTTGGTCGATACACAAATTTTTACTGACATCTTTTCACGTAACTATAATTAACAAAAACTTCAAACAATGTGGCTCCAAACTACATTTATGGTCAAATTTTATAATGATTTACTCGAATAAATGTCGTTAGCAAATTCTAAAACCATGCCTCCGAGAAGGGACACACATTATCTCTACACACCAATCGGCCAATAGGAACGAACCAAACACCTCTAATTAGCAATAAGACTTTTTGAATGCTCTAAATCATTGACACTAGATTCTTCCCTTAGAAACTTTGACTTATAGATCATCATCTGCAACTTCTCATATGCCCGACTATATGTTCCTCCTAGATGTTTTCACATCAGGGACTATCTTTTGAAATTCCTTTATATCAACTATAAGATTTTTAGCAATGTTCATCCTTATTATTCAAACTCTAACTGGCCCTACCCTTCTTTTCGGTATATGACGTCAACAACAACGCTTACTTTTCATAGACGATAAGGACGCCATTGTCGCGACCCTCTGTTAACCTCACTCACGCTACTCGACTTAATATGAGAACCTTCTTACGAAAAACATGATTTTTATGTAAACCTTCTATCACCTACTTTGTGAACCAAAAACATTGTAGTATCTATATTAATGATGTTTTATCAAACTAATTTGGGGTAATGGGTTAAATTACTAAAACATGTTCGATTTTATTTTATCTTACTTTCTCTAGCCTTGAATCCTGACTCTTTTATTTTTATTTCTTAAATTCTAATCTATCTAAATCCTTAGTTCTATTATTCTTAAATCGTCTATTATTATTACTATACAATTCTAAATCCTGTGATTCTTAATTTTCTAATTCCTTCTTTTCTTCGATCCTCGATTTCTTAACACTCATTTCATGTGCGTCTTCGTATTTATCCAATAAATCTCTCGCCTTAAATATCGTTATTCCTTCCTTGGTCAAGTCTCGTAAGATCTACTTTTAAATACTTCAAATTCTATTCAGTTGTGAAACTCAATTCTATTCTCAAATAATACTTATATCGTACCTTGACCTAAATTCATCGAGTCAAAATACTTAATGAAATATTTTATAAATAATTACACAAAGAATTTTTTCAAACTCTAATGCAAACGCTTGTACAATAGGATGTTTTCGTAAAATATATTACTAAGTAAAACTTATTAATCAGTTCGTGGTCGGGTGCCATTGCGCTTTTAATTAGAGATCATCCACTATTAGCTACCATCTTCTTCACCAAATTCCCTCTGAACGACTCACTTTCCTCAATTGTAACCCTAACCTTCTTCGTTAATCTCATCAATCTAAGCCGTAGATACCCATTCGTTTACTTTGGGCGAACCCAGAATTGAGCAGACTTTTCAAAAGCGTTAAGTTGTAATAACAACTTGATGTTTAGCTTAATTTCATGATAGTTCTTGTTTGATTGAGTTATGGAGTTAAGTTGGATTCAAAGTTGTTACTTAGCTTAAGGTTTATGACGATTTTGTTCAAGGACGGACTAGCTTACCCTCGCCGATACAGCCGCTTGATAGATTTACCTTAGACTGACACTCTTTTACGCTTAGTAGGATAAGCTTGGATAAAAACGCCATGATTTCAACTTCTAGTAGTATTTGACCATGCCACATAAGCTATGACCACAACAGTGAATTCTAATGTGACTCCTAATTCTCTCGTGAATAAATTGACCTCCATGGAATTCTAAGTACAAACGTTAGTCTTTTACAATAAGAAAGGATGAAAATGGTTGATTTCTAAGATAAGTAGACTAGGTCGTTACACTGGACTAGTAGTTTTGTTAGCGAAATTGTTCACCTTAACCTACGAACACCCTCTGGATTCAAGTGATTTACATATGATGAACCCTAAGTAAATCTTAGCCGATGATTAACTAGTTCTCACCTATAAGAAGTCAGCTCGATGGTTGACTTCATGTTATGGAAGAGACAAAGGAAACTCTCGTTAGGAAAGTTAAGCAACTTAGACGAGATAAGATCTTGATTTTAAACATTAGAGGGAACTCAAGGCAAGGACTCGACTAGAAATTCATACTTAAGACAAACAGGAAAGACCGACAATCTGAAAACGTTAGGAAAATTAACAACGTCTCCCCGAAGAAACATTTGTTGTTAGGAATAAAAGGCTTCTTAGTGTTGTTGAAGTTAATGCTGCTAGTTATGATTGTTACTACTGCTGGTTCAAGTTACAACTGCTGATTGGAGTTACTACTGTTGCTCAAGATTAAAGAAAAAGTTTTAAGTCATTACTACTGCTATTGTAATATTAGTACTGCCAGTACAAAATGTTACTACTGCTAGAAGAGTTTCTGCTGTTATACTTAGTTAGTATTGTTAGTCTGTTTTAGTACTGCTAAAGAGATATGTATGAGATATTTTAGGAAAAGATATGTATGAGTAGAAAACGCGTTGTAAGCCCATTAGGGTTCCTTGGTGTATAAAAAGAGACCCTAGGGCATGTAGTTTAGATATCTCTCATTCATATACATTCTTGATATATAGCTTCAAGGTTGTAAACCCTAGTACTATACAGAGTACTCGTATTATTGATAATAATACTATTAGAGCTTTTTAGTTATATCATTGTTCATACAGTTTACTGTTTCATTAATTATTGTGTCTCATGTTATTAAAGAGTAGATTCCGCATACTCTTTAGTATTCACAAAGTTTCTACCATAGTTGTTTTGGATTTATCCAAAGTAACTTAACCTTTACAAGCTAAGGAATCGATCTTAAGTTGGGATCAACAAGCGGTATCAGAGCTTGTGTTCTGAAACTTTGATATAGAAGAAAATAACAGAAGAACCCTCTATCTAACACTGAAGTGTGGATCTAGTAACTGGTCAAACCTATACAAACCACTACTACTGCAAAGTTGCCCATTCTCAAACAGGGTGAATATGATATGTGGAGGCTAAGGATTGAGCAATACTTTCAAGTACAAGACTATGCTCTATGGGATGTCATAGAGAATGGAAACTCATTCAAACCAGCAGCTCAAACAACAATATCAGATGATGGTACCTCAACTTCACTAATACCAGGTCCTGTAACTACTGAAAAAATGCTTCAAAAGAAGAATGATGTGAAGGCAAGAAGTATGTTACTGATGACACTTTCAAATGAACATCTAATGACATTTAATCAGTACAAGGATGCTAAGACTTTGTTTGCTGCTATACAAACAAGATTTGGTGGTAATGAAGCCACAAAGAAGACTCAGAAGACTCTTTTGAAGCAAATGTATGAGAACTTTAGTGCTCCAAGCACATAGTCTCTTGACTCTATTTTCAACAGGCTTCAGAAGATTATAAGTCAGCTGGCTATCTTGGGTGAAAATATTTCACAAGAAGATCTCAATTTGAAATTTTTAAGAAGTCTGCCTTTTGAGTGGAATACTCATGTTGTGGTCTGGAGGAATAAACATGATCTAGACACAATGAGCTTTGATGATCTCTACAACAATTTCAAGATTGTTTAACAAGAGGTTAAAAGAACTGCAAGCTCAAGCTCAAGTTCTCAGAATATGGCTTTTGTGTCATCCCCTAGCAGTACTAATGAAGTTAATACTGCTTATGGAGTTAGTACTGCTAACACTCAAGTCAGCCCTGCTAGCACTCAAGTTAGCACATCTAGTACTCAAGTTAGTACTGCTAACTTAAGTGATGCCACTGTTTATGCAATTTTGGCCAGTCAACTAAACGGGTCTCAACTTGTATATGAGGACCTTGAACAAATCCATGAAGATGACTTAGAAGAGATAGATCTGAAGTGGCAGTTAGCATTGTTGAGCATGAGGACAAATTTTTTTTTCCAGAAAACTAGTAAAAAGATCACTATCAATGGGAGTGTCACAGCTGGATATGACAAGTCCAAGGTAGAGTGTTTCAACTGTCACAAGTTGGGATACTTTGCAAGAGAATGCAGAGGACCGAGGAACCAAGATAGCAGGAATAGGAATCAAGACAGCTTTAGAAGGACTGTAAATGTAGAAGAAACTTCTTCCAAAGCCATGGTGGCTATTGATGGAGCTGGTTTTGACTAGAGCTGTATGGAAGATGATGAAGTTCCTATAAACATGGCTCTTATGGCTTTATTCAGACTCTGAGGTACATAATGACAAAACTTCTTCAAAAACCTATCTAGAAAGCTTTGAAACTCTTAAAACTCAACTTGATGATTTAAGAATAGAGTTTAACAAATCTAAGTTCAATTTAGCTACTTATAAAAGAGGGTTAGCATCTGTGGAAGAGCAACTTGTCTTTTACAAAAAGAATAAGGTTATTTTTTATGAGCATCTTGCTGTTTTAAAAAGAGATATCTCATATAAAGACTCAGAAATTAGTATGCTTAAAAGTCTGTTAGAAAAACTTAAGCAAGAAAAAGAAAGCAATCAACTTAAAATTGAAAATTTTAATAATGCTTCTAAGAGTTTAGACAAATTAATAGGGAGTCAGATAACTGATAAAAGTAGAAAGGGTGTGGGGTTTGTATGCTATAATGCTGTTTCGCCTCCCCATACAGGGTTATTTTCACCCCAAATCCTGATTTGTCCTACTCTGGTCTAGAGGAGTTCCAACAGCCTGAGTTTGAAGGCTATTGAACTAAGACTAGTAAGAGTGTTAGTGAAGATATTTCTAATGAGGTTAGGGAATCTCCTAATGCCCCATTGGTTAAGAAGTTGGTGTCAGATGATAAGTTAGAGAAGAAAACTATTTTTCCTACTGTTGCTAAGATAGAAATTGTTAGACCTAAACAATAAGAAAAACCAGGTAGGAAACCAGTTAAGTATGCTGAAACGTATAAGTCATAAAGTCCTAGGGGAAATCAAAGAAATTGGAATAATCAGAAGTCCCAACAGCTAGGAAGTGACTTTGTGATGTACAATAAAGCTTGTTTTGTATGTGGAAGTTTTGACCATGTGCAGGCTGACTGCAATTACCATCAAAGGGAATGGGTAGTATCTGGGAATACTTATACAAGGGTGAATTACAATTATTCTGCTAAAAATATAGCTAGGTTTGACTGTTTTGTTACTTCCTTAGGTTTGACCACAATCTCATCATCTTCACTGTTAGATTCCCATTCCTCAATGATGGGTTCACTCATCCTAACAGTTTTAATTTTAGGCACTTCCACTTTATCATTACTAGTTTCAGAATTACTTGTTTCAACTTTAGACATACTAGTAATTGTTTCACATACTTTAGACTCTTTTGCACCATTATGCCCAAAACCAGCTTTATCATTAACACTCAATTGACTATTAAGCAGTTTATTAAGACTTTTAGAAGAAGTTTCAAATGATTCTAATTTGGTTTTTAATTCTTCTTTTTCTTTTACAGCTTCTGCTAATAGTTTTTTATGGTATGTGAGTACATCAGTTTTGTCATCTAAATCAATTTTCATAAATCTAATCTTTTCCTCATACCAAAGTTGATTTTTTTAATGAGTAACTAATTGAGCCTCTACCTTTTTAAAAGCTTGAGTATAGGCTTGAATTTTTATACTAGCATCACCAAGTTGTTCCCTTTGAGTATCATATAATTTTTTAAGTTGTGCATATGATTGCTCACATTCAGTAGAACAAGTATGTACCTTAGAATTAGCATTTAAAGAACTTGAGCTGTAGGCCATCTCTTCTTTAACAAACAAATCTTGTGTGTAGAAAATGTGTTCTTCTTATTCAAAGCTTCTCAACCAGCTCTAATACCACTTGTAGATCCCAGTCTGAATAGATCTTTTTAGCCTGTTAAGGGTGGTAGCCAATCTGGATAGATCCAAACTAACTAAAAGAGAAACAATGACTATGAACAATATAAGTTATGTAAAAACTAACTTATATTGTTAAGAAGAACAATAAATAAAACAAAACTTTGATTACTATTAATCTGCTAGGTTACAGATTACTAACTATGAATATTTATGAAACTTATATTGAAACTTGTATAACTAACTAGTGCCGTAGGGTTCCTTTTATACACAAAGGAAAACCCTAATAGGCTTACAAAACGTGTGAAGAGATAATGTATATCTATTCCTATAATAACTCATGCATATCTCCTAACAGTACTAACTATTATATGCTAGCAGTACTAACTTACTACTAACAGCACTAACTATACTAGCGATACTAACAATGTACTGGCAGTACTAACTATTTATAACTAACAGTACTAACTACTTAGTCTATTTTCTTGAATCTTTAGCATTCTTCATCAGCAGCACTAAGTAGAACTGGCAGTAGTAACTTGTATAAGTTGTAGCACTAAGTTGTAGAAACCTCTGAAACACAACAAGAACCCTGTTTAACAAGTTTGTACAAATAACCATTAATTCATTTATGTTAGGTCTACCCTCATCACTTCCAGGTGTATGACCTCCTGAGAGACGTGAATCATGGGGTGTTGGTGGTACAAAATCCGTTAAATCATCTTGATGTTCAAGTCTTTCCTCATCACTTCCAGGTGTGTTACCTCTTAGGAGATGAGAATCATATGAAGGTGTAGGTACCCTCTCAGACCTAGTCAGAGCAATGGTACCCTTGTGGCTTCTTGGCACCTAGGACTACTACCTGTACCAATTCCCTAAGAAAGAGGAACATTAGGTATTGTTGTGGATTGGGTCTTAAGGATGTTACCACTGTCCTGCTCTGTATCTAAGCTAGCAGCAGTAGTGGTAGCCCTTTCCACTCTATCACCCAACTCCTTATGGACAGCCTCATTACCAACCTTTTTAGGGGGACCACCAGACTGAGGTATCTCAGTGTCCCGACCTCTTTTGGCTTGCCTAGGTGTTTGGGTATTTTGTAGGTGAGATGTTGCAATAGCAGGAACTTGTTCTTCCTAAGAGGGAGGAGCAGTTGAAGATGGTGGTTGGGGTTCAGAGGGTTGTCTTGAACCTTCACCCTCAACTACCACTGTTTTTCTTGTCACACATTTGTGAG